>JASDQU010738760.1:86743-98699 GCA_032191745.1 Picea mariana
TCTATTAAGAGAAGCATCTAGAGGAAGATCCTTCTAGAAGCGGAAGCTTCTATTAGGTCTTCTTACATCCGCCTTATTCTATTTTATTGAAAGGTCTTATTAATATTGACCTTTATTACATCCGAATACATTGATCTACCTATGTGCAAGCTAGGACCTTAACATATTTCCACCCCCAAACAAACGACCAAACAGAGCTCATCAACCGGATGATTGTGCACATCATGTGCATGTACAACTCTAAGAATCCACGTACATGGGATGAGAATCTCCCCTATGTTCAGCACAGTTACAGCATGGCTCTCCATAGCTCCATCGGCCATAGCCCATTTCAAGTGGGGCTAGGATTCCAACCCTTGGTTCACATTGATGTTGCACTACCTCTTGCCACCACACAGACAGACTCTTCCCATGTTCAATCTGAGACCAAACAATCCACCAGATTCATTGAGCAGATTCATCACATCCGCCAACAGGTCCAGGAGATTTTGCAGAAATCCAATGCTAAGTACAAGCAGCGCCATGATCAACACAGGGTACTGCACCAATTTCAAGTTGGAGACAAAGTCTGGTTACATTTGCAGAAGGAGTGTCTCACATAGCCCCATCGGAAGCTCCACCCACTTCGTTATGGGCCTTACACTATCACTAAGGTTGTGGGTAGTAATTATTTTGAGCTCAACACTCCACCCTTCCTTGGCCTGCACCCAGTGTTCAATGTGGACCTCCTTCGACCATATTTTCCACCATTATTGGAAACCTCAGAGATGGAAGAATAGTTGACACCAACATATCACAACCATGACTACATGGAACAAGCATCCACTGATCAGATAGTGGACACAGAGGTCAAGGGAACTCGTCAGCATAGGATCCAATTTTATCGAGTTGTCAAGGCAGAGCAACTCCTACACCAAGGCAAATGGCTCACTCGGGGCCAAATCTAATAGAAGTTTCCTCACCTAATGGGGGAACTCAATGCAACGGAGACTATTTCTTCCTAAGGGGGGAGGATTGATCTAGGTGGATACTAGTGGCCACCCACCTATTCCAGTTGGATCCTCTTGTTCGTTTTTGGTTTAGCACGTTCTTTTGTACTTCTTTGTAATTGTGGGCTCTACACTTTTGGGGTTGCCTACACATCTTCCAGGTGGATATTGGTGGCCTCTCACCTAATCCAACTAACTTATTTTGTATGTTTTCATGCCAGGACATCTTGTTGTACTTCCAGGGCCGTTTTGAAGCCCTAAATAGTGTTTTTTGGGTTCTCCACAGTCAAGTTGTAGACAAAGTCAGAGTTTGACAAAGTAATGTGTATTTCTCTTAAAGACCTTTCCAACATGCTATCACGCGCCTAAAACGGAGGTCGTACGCAAAATTTACAACCCCGGGAAGTTGAGGTACCAACTTACCCATAAGGGCCCACGTTACTTTTGGTGTTTCACCTCTTAGAATTAGGTTTTTTTATGTCTAGGGTTTTGGCATTCATGAGTAATATCAAAAAGTCCTATGGAGCCTCATTGTAATGATTTTGCTCAGACGAATGCGTGTAGCAGCCACATCTTTTCTCAGATATAGCTACCACCATTCGAGCAAGTGTTTCAGTTCTGCAGTTTTACAGTTTCAGCCTATTTCATTTATTCAATAGAATATATTGTTCACTGGATATCTGTGTAGTTCTTCATATCTCTTTGTTTATTGTATCTAGTCTGTTAATCAGTTCGTTTCGCTCCTAAATCCGAATCCGAATCATTGCATTGGAGAAATAAAATCATTTGCATTGGTATATGTGAAATTATGAGATATTGCATTTGTTCAAATTGGAATCTTTTCTTAGTGATATTAGCTTGTTTGTGCCACTAAGGTGTCTAGTTTGGCCTAGTATTTATCTCGTTGTAATTAATTTAATTCTACAACTATTAGGACTGCAACAAAACACTCTTAAACTCTTTCTTTACTCACTAATCTACCATTGAAATTTGCTTACAAGCTGCCATATTGAATCTACTTGTCATTGGCTATCTTTTGGGTGGATTGTTTGTTGATTTTGGTGGATAGATATTATTGTTGTAGCAATTGTTTGCTACAGACATAAGGTTGCTATAATACTTTGTTGATAACTTCATTTAGCAACCCCTTTTTACTGTCAAATATTTTGCTTAAGTATTGGAAAATTACCTTCATGTTCAACTTGATCATCCAATAAATATTTGATAATATTTGATGCTTTTGATGGTTAATTCTACAGTTAACAACTCTTTCCACTTCATATATGTGTGTGTGTGTGTGTGTGTGTGTGTGTGTGTGTTTACTGTTGCAATTTAGGACAACAAGATTTCTTTGCTTGTCCCCTTGATATAGGCTTGGTTTTATAATCATTTGCCTTGTTCCAAGCAGGTCTAACATTGTCTTGCAGACACACAACACTTTGGAAATATTCATTCACCAACAAGACTCTTCTCCAAGCCATCATTCCACTTCTATCTTGACCTATAGGGGCTTCATTGGTCATTCTACCACTTTCCATCTAAATCCCCCTAGGGTCATTAGGTTTCCCCCCTTGTGGTGACTTAGCATCACTAAAGCGAGGGGAGTATCTATCTAAGGTGACAGTGGGTAGCTACTCTCGTAGTTGTCTCATTCTTATGGATTGGGTCGGGATTTTCCCAACCTACAATCTGTGCGATAATAGGTAGGACATTACTGCAATGGCTCAGATGGGTACCAGTTTAGAGGTGGGTACTAGCATGGGGGGAAATATTGGTCTTGTGCCATACGAGGTGGTCGTGATGGCCATGGTTTCTTTTGGGCTACATAACATATTTTTTCGATTTCTTCGTTAGCCCCTTTGTATATTTCCTTTAGCTTAGGAAAAGAAGGGAAATCTTTGGGTGCATGCCTTTGCTCCTAGATAGTGCATATCTCCATGTTGTCCAAAGGACACTCATGAAAAGGGTGCTTCTTCCTACGTCTAAAGTAGAAGATGGATAATGCCAAGTCTTCTTCTTCTTTCTTTTTCCTAGCCTACAAGGTGTCCAGCTGGGAACTAAGTTAGCTAAGAATGTTAGTTTTAAAGTTATCAAATAGATTTCCTATCTCAACTCTAGTGACTCCTTCTATGCTAGATGACCTCGTGACCTTTGAGACTATATATCTAGGGCCTCTCCCTGATTTTGTAGTGCTACGTGAATAATGCCTACATAATTCACAAATTCCATTGTATGTTAGATGGGAGATGTCTCCAAATCCCATGATATTTAATGCATCCATGCAATCATCCCTAATTCCCCAAAGGAGAATGGTGCGTAGAGTTTCAAGATTGAATGCATTTTGTTATCCAATGCATTTTGTTTTGTCCTCTGTAGATTGTACCAGAACCTATCAATATAGTCTTCTAAGATCTCTTTGTCTTGTTGTGTCATTTTAGAGATCTCCTCAGTGATATCTCTCACTTTACAATAATCCTAATACTATTTCAGGAATTTATTTTTGGTGCTTCCACTTCCTCGCCCATGTCAAGGAGCTTAGTCCTCTAGAACGCTAAGGATGCACTTGATTCAACTGAGATCCAGGCTCTTCAATAGGATTTCTTATGAAACCTTGATCTTTGGGATTGGGAGTTTCAGAAACAAGAAACTGGACCCAGGACCTTGATCTTTGGGATTGAGAGTTTCAGAAACAGGAAACTTTATAACTGCATTAGCTATAGATTCAAGTCTAGGGGGAGGGGGATTGTGTGGGATATTAGATGTTATTTTATCTATTGGGACTTTCTATAATCATTTACTCTTTGATAAAAATAAAATCAACTCAATTAACGGTTTCTCAGATACATTTGTTATATGTGACTTAAAAAATGTATATCAAAGTTTGGTGGCTAGATAGTTTTCTATTTGAGCTAAGCATCATTTTTTTACAATGCTTTTTCTTTAGGTGACAAATGATTTTTCCTATGCTATTTGGCTTGTTAACAAATTTGATCATTCGAGCTGGTCTGGTGTGGAATACTATGACAAGGACATAGCTCCTTTGTGGCAGGAATATAATGTGATTCGAGCTGCAACATCATATTCTCGCCTTGCAAATAATAACTTACCCTAGGATACCCAGATGAATTTGCAAGCACTCGCATGGGTTTTGGAGGCTTTTGGTGGTGGATCGACGTGGGTGTTTCTGCTATGTTGGTATTGTTAGCGGGGATTATGTCGGGTCTCACCCTCGGCTCGATGTCCCTCGGTCTTATTGATCTCGATGTCCTTCAGAGGAGCGGCATGGCACACAAACCGAGAAAAAACAGGTAGCTGCTACTTGTGACATTGCTGCTATGGAAGCGCTTCCAATATATTTTGATAAGATGTTGGGGAGGTTATCCCACAAGCAATATGTTCACGATACGGGCTTGTTGTTGGAGCAAATTTTGTTTGGCTTGTGCGTGTCCTTATGATCATTTGCTATCCCATTGCTTATCCTGTTGGGAAGGTGCTAGATTCTGTTACTGGGCACAATGAGTCGACTCTATTCAGGAGGGAACAACTAAAGCTCTGGTTTCGATCCATGGTCAGGATGCAGGTAAAGTGGGAGGGCTTACACATGATGAGACGACAATTATAAGTGGAGCACTTGATCTGACTGAAAAGACTGCAGAGGAGGCTATTGAAAAGATTAAGCAGAGACAGAATTGATGCAAGACACTATACGATTGATGTGTATTCTATTAATATCAACATGTATAGTTACACAATATGGTTACAAGACGTTACAGAGTGAGTTACCAACTCCTGTAATGGTAAACTAACTAACTACTTAAGAATGTAATTAGGTGTTTTCATTAACAGCTATGACCCCAATTGAATCAACCTTCTCATTGGATGTATGAGGATTTCAATGAAGATGATGTGGAGCACTGGCCGGTTCTGAAGATGTGATTGATAGCTATGTGGTTGAAAACCCTGAGACTCATGAGATTACATATTTCTGCACCTTCTACACTCTACCCTCGTCTATTCTTGGCAATGCCAATTACTCCATGCTGAAGGCTGCTTACTCCTATTATAACATGTCAACCCGGACACCTCTGCTATAGTTGATGAATGACGTTTAATGCTCTGGACATCATGCAAAATGAGTCATTTTTGAAGAACTTGAAGTTTGGACCTGGTGATGGACAGCTTCATTATTATCTCTACAATTATGGACCTGGGGATGGACAGACCACGGGGAGATCGTTGAGTTGCAAGTTGAGGGTAGTTTGTGAAGCAAGAGGTGATAGCACCAAATCGTAGGTTGTGAGCTCATCACAAAGAGAGGGAGGTAAATAAGATCAAATGACAAAGGAAGACACAACAATCGCTGAAAATATCAGTGCAAGCTCCTTGACTAGGGTTCCACCAGATCTCAACAATATTGCAAAGATTTTTTGCGCCACAAATTCGCAGCAGATTAGGGCACGTTTTCGCTGAAAACTTTGTCACGAAATCACTGAAGTAAGACATCATTAGATCATTGAGAAGAAGGGTACAAAATCAAGGAAATATCTGGGAAAATCATAGAGAAATATCACCAGATCGAAGTGGAGTGAACGCACACGTAATCGTTGAAGAAGAGCTCGCCAGGAGAGAAGAGATAAAAGGGAGAAAGAACTAGACCATAAGGGGGGGCGAAGGAGCACACTATTGAGGGACATGATAGCAGAAGTTGATGTACTATATTTTTGGTATTTTTATCAGAAATGTGTTTACATGCTTACTTTTTGGGGGTTTGAATAGATAGTTTAAAACTTATATTTTTATCAGTTTCTATAAAATCTTTGAAACCCTAAGTGTGTTGTTGGCAAGTTTGTTTAGTGCTTATACTAATATAGATAGGTAGTCATAGGTCCATAAGCTTAGATAAGGGTCTAACACAGCTTATTGAGGCATTATTATTATGATGATTATTCATATGATTAATAATAAGTCTTCTAGTACAAATAATAACTTTCTTTTTAAAAATTCTTTTTTAATTAATAATAAGTTATCTATGCATGTAAAAATAATAAGTTTTTTTTTTTTTTAATTGTCATTTAAATTCTGATCTTTTATTTAATATTCATGTTTAGACATTAAACACTTAGTCAACTGAAGGGACACTTCTATATGTTAAGATTATTTCTTACATATTGTATAAGTGACTTATGAAACTCTTGTTTCTCATCTCTTTGTTTTTCAGATACTAAAATTTTTCTTTGATTAAAGGTATGGTGTAGATATAGTTGGTGTGATCTATTCTTAGTAACTACAGTTATTGTGCTTTATAATTCTTGGGATCATAAATTTCTTCGGCTCTTGAGATTTAATTATACTTATCTATTCTTAGTAACTAAAATTATTGTGCTTTATAATTCTTGGGATCATGAATTTCTTCGACTCTTGTGGTTGTTAAAAGTATCACTCTCATATGAGATAGGATAGATAGATTAGTTTTTCATCTCTGTAATTTAGGTTAAGACACTTTAGATTTCAAATCCAAGACAATCAAGTATCTTGTCCAAGGACCAACTTTCTTGTTAGTGGCAATTGGGCCCACATACTGGAGGACATCACCATCCCAAACAAATAAAGGCCTAATTGGGGTTTTGATTAGGTGGCGATCCCCTGTTGCAGGAGGGAATTTTCTCATCTCTCAACATACTCTTAATTTTGGGCTCAATCAATGGTGCCACTTATGTTAAAACCATCATAGATTACATCATATGCTTCCAACATCTTTTCTCTCTTTTATCAAGCTCAANTTATGTAACAAGCCAATTTTGCAGCAACTATAACCTGCAGGAAATGAACTTGACAGTTCTGTAAAGTAAACTAAATGCTAAAACAAATTAACACAACAAAATGAATTAACAAGGTAGAAATAAAACATTGTACATATATATATTGGCACAACATTGTACCTCGAGTGGGCCCTCCCAAGGCTCGGCCTATGCGCTAGCTACAGGACCACCAGATCAAACTTAAACCACAATAGAACAAGGGAAACCCATTATTGGCTCGCGCCCACTTAATAAGCATATACCAAAACAGCTTGTTGTTGGTCCGATCCATTGAGGCGTTTGATTGTCTTGATCTAGCATTGCAAGATACAGTAGATTCAGTGTTGAAGTTATTATTTGCTTGATCATATGCATAGAGGTCATTATGATGGCATCTTGTAATAATTGGGCAAGTGTCAATCGATTGAAAATATTTCCCTACTTTTTTTTTATCGAAGATACCTTGTCGCGGCTATGTGAAAAATGCTCAGCTACCTCATGCCATAACTCTTGCGATGACCTAGAACATGCCAATGTGTTTTACAGGTGAGGCCAACAAACTTTATGGAAATCAAACTTATGGATGCATGTAGATTCACTCTAAAAACACAAGTAATCTCAACTCATCCTAAATTAACCATGCAAGAAAACAAAAGAGATTAAATGTCAAAACATAAAACAAAAGAGATTAAATGTCAAACCATAATTACCTTTGAGCAGATATGGAATAGTTGTGATAAGGAAGGAAAAAGTGATACTAAGTAAGAGGTCAAAAAGATGTCAAAATTTTGTTTCATCAAATATCTAAATACCTAAAGCAATTGTTTCAGACACTGGATATCCAAAGTTCATTTCAAACTTTTGGAAAGGGTTATTCAAAGGTTTTGGTATAAACCTGAAATTTAGTACAACCTATCATCCGTAAATATATGGGAAAACAAAGAGTCAATCAAGTGATTGAAGACACGTTTAGAATGTTTGTAATGGATAATCCATCCAAGTGGGAGGATTACTTTCATTTGGTTGAATTTTCTTATAACAATGGATACCAAGCTTCATTAAAAACGAGTCCATTTAAATCTTTATATGGAAGAAAATGCCATACTCCAATAAGTTGGGACAATCGAGCAGACAGAATAGTACTTGGGTCATAATTGCTAAGGAAATGGATGATAAAATGGTTAAGATCAAGTAGAATTTAAAAGCAACACAAGATAGACAAAAGAGTTATGTGAATAAAATCAGGATACCAAGGAAATATAAAATGGGAGAGCATCTATTTTTTAAAGTGAAAACAAAAAAGATTTTTTTTAAGTTGGGAAGCTACACCGAGCTAATAGCGAGATTCTATGGTCCATTTCAGATATTGGATAGAATATGACCAGTTGCATATAAGGATTGCATTGTCTGCTTCCATAAAAGTGCATATTGTGCTTCATGTGTCATTATTGAAAAAGTATGGGCATAATCCTAACCATGTCAATGACTGGACTTTGATTTAGGTGGAGCTAGAAGGAGACTTCTAGGTGGAGTGATTGAGTATATTGGACAAAAAGGTTGAGATGCTTTAGAACAAATCCATAAGGCACGTAAAGGTCCAATGGACTTGCTACAACCCTGAAGAAGTGACATGGGAGCTGGAAGATGAAATGCGAGAGGAATACCCGCATTTGTTTTGAAATTTTGATGTAAAAAAAGAAAATTTGGATGTAAAAATTATTGTACATATGCATGGTGATGTGCACCAAGGACAGTGCAAAATTCATGGGAGGGGAATGTAACACCCCAGTAACTTTTATCCCCATATTAGCAATGTATATTTGTGTATACAATGAATGGCCAAGGGCCAAGCGATGTAATATGTAAATATTGTACATTGAATTTTAATAATAAAAATACATCATTGATTGTAGAAGGAGAAGTAAAAAAACATGGGGGGATATGATTCCACAAGAGAGGAAAGAAAGGGGGCTTACGGTGCTCAAAAGGGGCCAAAGCCAAATAATATTATTTTATTCATGGCCTAAAGTTTTTTTCTTATGTTATCCTAAGTCATGAAAACTTTGGAATAAGTGGGGGAATGGAGATACGTGGACTTCTTAAGGAGCCACGTTGTGAGTTGTGAGCATGCAAATATAATTCCTGACTTTTGGTTGTTGTTAGAGTCTTTTTCCAATCATTCTAATGGAAGCCTAGTCTGAGAGCTAAGTTGCCATGATTGTAATGAAATTATGGGAAAGGAACCCATGTGGAAAATTATAACCCTACGTGAAAGGAATTGTTTCCATTGAGAAGAATAGTGACAACTGAGATTCTTTGGAGTCCCCAGCAAAGAGATTTCCTGACCAGACTATGTTGGAGCCCAGAAAGGAATTGGGATAACCTGATGGGTTGCAGAACAAAGAAGGGGATCACTTTCCTTAGATTGTGCAGGCTAAAGGGGAAAGAGAGCTAGTGGAATTGGGATAGTTGTAAAAATTAATGGTCTATGATAGATGGGAAATTGGGTTGTGTGAGTGGATTAGATCTAGCCATAGGACGAGTTCAACCTTATGGACTCATAGCCTCAACTCGGAGGTGGTAGAAAGAGTATAGTGCAACATATCCTATGGTTGGGTGGAACGTCCTTTGTCTGCAACCAATTGGTGTTTCATTTCCCAGAAAGATAAGCATTATAGTGTATTTGTAATAATGTTAATTTAATGTTGCTTATGATATTAATGGAATGTTGTTTTGTTTATATGTATTAGTATGCAATTGTAATTATGCATCATTTAATTATATTTGAATCAACCTGTTTGGTCATGTTTGCATGCATAAATCATGAAATGGAGGGACAGTAAAAATTATGGTATCAAAGCTTTATAATGAGGAATTCATCCCAATTAGATGGGTGGGTATGTGATAAAGTGGTATTAGAGAAAGAAGATAATGAAATTTTGTGTTTTCCAGAATTACCTTGTATCATAAATGGTTGACAAAGGGTATTAGGTATGTTATAGGACGCCACAAACGTATATAGCCATAACATCTTGTTGTTCACTCTTTTCAACTAGTTGTTCATAAAAATCGACTTTTTATTTGTATTTTTTTCAATTTTTCATAGAGTTTTAAAACAAACCTCACCTCTCTTTTCTTTCCTTCACCACTTTAAAATTAGAACCATCTGAAGTGAAGGTATTATCAATCTTGTGTCGAGATACCAAAGGTGGTGTAACCAACATCTAGGCTTTGCAGAGGTTTGGTTTATAATAGTAAGCATTATATTGACATAACGTTCATTTTGCTCAATCAAATCTTTATTCTTTAAACGAAACTTTGCAAATACCAATAACTTGATTCTTATAATTTTGTAGCAATCATGATTTTAAAAACTAGAAAATAAGTTAAAGACGTTTGCAAACAATTTTTAAAAATTTAGCCAGAGTAAAATACTATAAAGTCAATATCAATGGTGCATATGAATTGACCAAAACATGATCCATTGTAGACATACATGATCACATAATTTTCTTTTTTGGATACTATATTTGGTAGAACACGATAACATGTTTCCTATTTCGTCTTCTTAGATGTTGGATCTACTTGAACATGGAAAAGCGACTCCTATTTGGTAAAGACCACCTATTTATTTTTTTTAATCACCTCATAGTATTCACTTACAATGATTTTGGTAGGTTAACCATTACCATTTATGGTTTAATTATTTTTATTATTATATATCGGTACTAATTGTGTGATCTCCATTCAAAGTGTATCTAAAACCCGTTTTCCAATCCCTCTTTATCGATGGTGAAGTCCATAAAAATTTGATAATAACAATTCCAAAAAGAGAAATAGGACCATCTAATAAAAGCTTGAATTCAAAGACAAAAAATCAACCTTGTCATCTCTAAAAAAGGAAACGCCACATGTCAATTCTAAACCCCAACGTTATATCCATTTTCCTCAATATCAAATGAAGTCTGTGTTGTCAAGCTTAATTTGGTTTATTTTGGAACAATATGATGGTTTATTTTGGAACAATTTAAGACGCAATATCCACACTAAGTTCTGTGAGAATCAAACTTAAGGACATATTTCCTTTCTTATAAAAAATTTATCTTAATTACTATTGTTGAGAATAATAGGGTCATTAATTCTACTATGACAATTGCATATTCATTATAATGGAATAATAGAGTTATTAATTTAACTATGACAATTGCATCTTCATTATAATGGAATATCTCACGACAATTGCATCTTTGTCATAATCAAATATCTTAGTTATTAAGTTTTATAGAGAAAGGTTTTCTCCACACTGTTGTAACAATATCGCAAACATTAAAATTTTATTTATCTTACATCCCTCTCTCAACGAGTTTAAATCCCCAAACATAAAACACCATCAAAAACATTTTTAACCCTGACCCAAACACCATCATCATTTATCATCACTTCTAACCTTACCCTAATTACTTTATTGCAAAGGGGTTTGTCCAACTCTTTGCAAGATCAGCTCCAACCACATGCAATTAAGTATATGTAGCAAGATAAGGACCAACACCACTCTCCCTACCTCTATTTTGTAGAGATTTTTTTCTACATCTTCCATTTGGAACAAAGCAACAAAATCCTCTACCTAATGTGGAAAAAAAACACCTTGTCCAAGTATAACCCCACTTGATGCTATGATTGGGTAAACATTAGCAATGGCTAACCTATGAGGCCTATTATTGCTCAATGTGGAGAATTCTAGCTTATTTTTCTATTGTTGAAGTTGGATTATGTTATTCAAATTTCTGCAATAATTTTGTTCTCAAGAGTATTTTATATTCTTGGATCCTTATTTGCATTAAAAAATTTATGTGGTTTTCTTTTATGTTATTTATCAACGTTGGCTTGCCAGTATTTTCTCCTCCAAAGTACTCGGTCTAAGATATCATTTTGTAGCATGATTTAATTATGTGTTAATTACTCCACCTCATTAACCACTTTCACTTTGCTTTGAGTAGTCACATGACCTTTTTATCACTTAACGGTTTTATTTTGACATATTCTTGTCATGCATATTTACATATCCTTGCGATGTACTTAACCAACAAATTAGCATAGCATGAACAATACTCAAATAAATTCAACGTTGAAAAGAAAATACAAGAGAAAATAAGATTAAACATGCCAAAT
>JASDQU010738761.1:0-15338 GCA_032191745.1 Picea mariana
GGGGATTAGGTGTTTCTGAGACTACAACCATATAAGCAAACTTCCTTCAAGGCCGAGCATTTTCAGAAGCTAGCACCCAAATTTTATGGCCCTTACAAAGTTCTCAAGTGTGTGGGACAAGTCGCATATCAGTTAACTATACCCAGTCAATCGAAGCTACATCCTATTTTTCATGTTTCATGCTTAAAGAAGGTGATTGGAACTAGGTGCCAAATTCAAACCAACCTTCCAGAGTTAGCTGAAGAAGGATCTATTTGGCTACAACCAAAAGCAGTTTTGGACCAGCGTGAGTGTCGCCTGCATCAAAGAACCATCAAGGAAGTGCTAGTACAGTGGAAAGATATGACTCCAGCAGATGCCACTTGGGAACCAGCTACCATTCTGCAACAATTTCCACATCTCAAGCCTTGAGAACAAGGCTGTTTTTAAGGGGGAGGACATGTTAAGGTCCTAACCCGCACATAGGTAGATCAATGTATTCAGATGTAATAAAGGTCAATATTAATAAGGCCTTTCAATAAAATAGAATAAGGTGGATGTAAGAAGACCTAATAGAAGATTTCGCTTCTAGAAGGATCTTCCTCTAGATGCTTCTCTTAATAGACATATTTAGTATAAATAAGGGTCGAGGGTATGAGAACCCTATCTTGGAGATTATTGTAACAGAGCACTACTCGATTGGAGGTTTCCCCCTCGAAGAGGCCTGTGAACATTGCTTTCTGAATCAAAGTTCTATTTCTATTGCTATTTCGTATATCATTTATGTGTATTGTGAAGATTATGCTAGATATTTTACTGTTATTCTGCCATTTCTAGCATTTTATTTCTGTTCTGCATATTTTATATATCTGGTTATCTTGCAAAATTATTCTCCAGTCTCTCAGAATCATCATTTGAAAATGATGACTTGGCATAGTAAAAACAGACTCTTCTGCACTTTCGACAGCTCATTTTCCCTTGAAAATCTGATTTAGCTGCCGATAGCCCTGACTTTCGACAGCTCACAACACTGTAAAATTAAAATTTAGCTTCCAAAAGATAAAATTTAATTTTGGTCTATTTCATGAGGTAAAATCCTCATTTTATTGAACTGATATGATTATAAGCCTTTCTCAAAGACTTCATGACTTTCAAACCTAAAAATAAATCTTCTACCTAAAGCTCCTTTTATCATGTGATTTGGAAACAATTTTTAAGTCATTTTTTATCGCTAACACTTGGTGTCTAGTATTGACCAGAAGCTGGACCAAAATGTACTGAGGAACTTGTTGTCCCGATATAATATGATAGACTGTGGGATCCCAAAGTGTACCCACTCTTGTTCAAAGAAGAGTTTAGTCGTGGCTTCTGCTATGATATTCTTCTTACATGCCGCCATAATGGACATATTCAAGTATCTATTGACGACCATGAAAATGAATCCATTGCCATGCTTAGTAGAAGGAAGGCCTGACATTTAATCCATGGAGATGGATTCCCAAGGTCGACTAGGGGTAGGCAACGAAGTATATAGGCCTTGCTTCTTGATGGTCAGTTGGCAATGGCACAGGCAGTGCAGGATCTGATGTACTTCTCGACATCCTGTCAAAGGTTTGGCCAATAGAAATACTTCAGCAGTATTGCCACTTTTTCTCGACCCCAAAATGCCCAGCAACCCAGCTGTAGTGCGCTTCACAAATCATCTTGGCACGCTCACTTGAAGGAACACAAAGATGTCCCAGGTGACATAGTAGTGCATCCTGGAGGTGAAAATTTGGAACTCAGTTACCCTCCAAGAGCGTCTTGTATGTGTGGCGTAATTCTGGATCACTTTTGTATAGAAGCATCCAATCATAAGTCTCATGCCCACAGGAGTTGAGCACGGTGGTTATCACCATGATAGGTGGTCTACTGATGCAATATGAAACATTATTGGTGTTTGCCTTCTTGTACTTGATGGTCAAATGAAACTGTTGCAGATATGTGTACCACTTCTGATGGTGATAATTCTACAACTTCCCTTGTGTCTATATGAACTGCAGGGGTCAGTGGTCTGTGTGGATGATCGTTTCCTTCCCCAAAATGTAATTCTTCTAATGTCAACAAGCCTGCACAATGGAATACATCTATTTTTCATAAGTGTGATACTTTTGGACTGTGTCAGACAATGTCTCACTGTGATATGCCACTGGATGCCCCTGTTGGGTAAGAACTTCCGAAATAGCATAGTTATAGGAATTTGTCTCTATCTCAAATGGTTGTTTCAAGTCTAGTAATGTGAGCACTAGGAACAACAGAGGTGATGTTTCAATTCTACGAATGTCTTATGTGGATATTCTGACCAAAATAATTTTTATTTATCTCCTCCCTTGATGACTTGACTCAAGGGACAAGTGATATGAGAGAATCCCAACATGAACCTACGGTAGAAATTAGCAACACCCAGAAAGATACGAAGATCTATTAGAGTAGTTGGGGTTGGCCAATCCTGAATTACTTGGATCTTGGTTGGATCCACATGCACCCCACACTCATCAATAATGTATCCCAGATATTAAACATGTGTCATGCCAAAAGTGCACTTCTCCAAATTGGCACACAACTTGTGTTTCCGCAATGTTTGGAGGACTTGTCGGATGTGGTGGAGGTGCTCTTCCCAAGTCTAGATGAAGATCAGGATGTCATCCAAGTACACTACTAAAAATGAGTTGGTTAATGGCCACAAGATTTCATTCATCAGCTTCATGAAGGTTGTGGGAGCATTCAACAACCCAAAAGGCATGACCATCCATTCGAAAAGGCCCTCCTTGGCTTTGAAGGCAGTCTTCCACACATTGGACAGTTAGATTTGTAACTGGTGATACTTAGACTTCAAGCCAATCTTGCTAAAATATTTCACCCCCTTTGAGTTGGTCCAGAAGGTCATTAATCTGTGGGATCAGGTACCTATTCTAGACAATAATCTTGTTTAGCGCCCGATAGTCAATACAGAGTCTCCAAGTCCCATCCTTCTTCTAGAACAACACGATCGAGATCTCACATGGCGATGAACTTGGACAAATGTGACCTTTCTGCAGTAGCTTCTGAATCTTCCTATTGATTTCATCATTCTTCATAATAGAGCATTGATAGATTGGTCCATTGGACAGTAGCGCACCTGGGGTCAGATCGATGGTTTACTTGATCTGATAGTGCAGAGGCACCCCTGCGGATGAGGTGAATATGTCCAGGTAATCCTCCACGACCTTGTCCATTTGTTTTTTTCATGCAGAGGAGCCTCGTCTGGAGGTCATGGACACATTATTCTTCTTTCCCTGAGGGCAGATCATCAGGAAAACAAATTTCCCAATTTTGGAAATGATCTTATTGCATTGTTTTGCAGTAACCAAAGAGATATCGGCAGACAGTGGTACCTCTGGTATCCTGTACAACTTATTTTCTGTAACAATAAAAGCGTGAGGTTGGGAATCATATAGAGCATGTTGCTTCCACAAGTATGGTTGGCCTAATAATACATCATAAACATCAAGAGGAGCATTGTCGCATAATACCTCATCAGTGAAGGGCTTGATGTTGTAGGGAAGGTGACACTATTGGATGATGTGGAGATCATGTCTTTGATGAATCCACCCGATGGTGTATGGTTGTGGGTGTGTTGTGGTCGAAAAGCTCAATTGATTCACAACCTCTACTAAAATGAGGGTCTTTTGGCTCTCACTGTCAACAATGAACTATAGCGGGGAACCCTTTACCCACATCTGGGAGTGGAAGAGACACTCCTCCTCCTATGGATCTTCCAGTTCTTCCTTTTGGATCTTCATGGTGGAAACGGTGGCATTGGGATCCGCATCAATAATCTTCTTCCCTTTTTCATTCCCTTTCTCGGGTTTTGATTCAGTGTTGGAGCATGCATCTAATTCATAATCTTTCATCTCAGCCACCAGTGACGGCTTGGCCCGGCACTCACTTGTGTTGTGAGTGGATCTCTTATGGAAATCACACCACTTTCTCGTTTCCTTCTTCAGCTTCGCAGTGTTATTATTTTCTTACGGATTTGGTAGGTTTTCTTGAGCCACCATGACTTGGCTTTGTCCTTTGTTCTACGGTTTGGGGGCATCTTTCACTTACTTTTGATTTTCAAATCCAAAGTCTCGCTTCTTCTATTTGAATTTCTGCTCAATCTTGGCAGCATATGAGTATGTCGTACCAAGCGATGAGATGTCAAGGAACTCCATTTCCTCTTGAATGTATCTGTCTAGACAACTGCGGTACTTCAACACCAAATGTTTCTCCAAATCTTAGATACCCAAATTTGTGCGTGGGGTATGGAATAGATTTTTCATCTCATGCACATATTGATCCCTTTGTTTCCGCAACATAGTCCATGGTATGTACTTGTCCTCATAGATCCCCATGGGATAATATTGTTCCTTGATGGCGTCTAGAAAAGAATTCCAAGTGAGTACAACCAAGAAAGAGAGGGTTCCTCCTCGTCCTTTTTCTCACAGTAGGTTTCCCACCAATCCTTGATATGGGGGGAGAATTTGAGCAGTGAAAAATTAATCTTCTCTCGATCGGAAAAGTCATGAACTGAGAAATATACTTCTAATAGATTCAACCATATATCTACGATGTCTACATATATTTTTCCATCAAATATGGGAATGTCAAAGTTTACTTGTACCTTAAAAGGGGTTGCACCTCCAGAGTGGCTATTGGATGCAAATGCGCCGCCAGTTGGTAGTCGTTGAAGGATCTAGGCGAAGTTATCTATCATCTCGTTCCTTTGTTTTTCAAGGGCCTCCTTGAGCAATATTTTGATAGAATCTCCTGATCCCTCATCTTTATTTTCCTCCCCCATGGATGGTCATCGGGGTTTGCGAGGCTGATCTTGCAAAGGTTCAACCAGATTTATCCCTAACTCCTTATACCCCGACCTCATTGGGGATGTTATCACTCCAGAAAACCCTCTTAGGTTGTATCTCAGAGATGCTTGGTAACTTAACTAATATCTCAATGATTCACTCAAATGCATCAAGTCGGATGACTAAATCAAACCTCACTCAGGCAAGACATGCATAAACACACTTAGATTGACAAGGCTTTCAACTACTATTGTTCAGAGAGTTTTTAAATAAGTGGATGTGTGGATAATCCTTACTATACCAACAAAATCATACAATAAACATATATGAATGGCTAATTACAATAAGTAAATAATACTTGCAATTCTAACTCATCAATGCAAAGATAGGATGATAGTTATCAAGCATTAGACAAACGTGAATAACATTAATATAACATTCAAGTTCAATTATAGACTAGATAAGAAGATGGGAATCTAAACAAGTAATGGCAAAAGAAGCTTGTATTAATTAATATGAAAATGAGAAGCTTGAGTACAAAGTCTGAAAGAGTCTCCAAAGTCGAACCACAGTATTCGGACTGTATTTTCACTTTACATTGTAATTCAATGGGCTTAAATAGCCTTTTACAACCTAAATGAGATCCTCTAAAACTAGATCCAATGAACACTTGTCAAATCAAAACTAATTACAAATGAGATTCTATTAAAAGGATAAGTAATCTTCATTAATTTTAAGTCTGCTAGAAGAGCTTCTCGAGGATGAAATCATTGTTTAAAATTTTCAACCTACCACATAAGTCATGAGTCGTCATAATAGAATCTAGAAGAATTTGACTTGATCTAAAATTCTGCCACCTGCTGATGAGTCACCTAGTTCAGAGTTTGATCCAATCTGCTCATTCTTCAATCAAATGAGAGTTCAAATTTATCTTTAAAACTTTCCTCACAATCTACAAAAGACTTTTATCTTCTATATTTTAGAATTGGTATGGACCTGGAAATCTCCTTGAGAGATCTGGCTGCAAGAAAATATGATCTGGGCAAATATACTAGCACTTTGTATGTGTCTGTGCTTTCAGCATCTTATATGCATGAAAAAAGAATAGAGTAAAATGTTGAAAGTCAGAGCTTTCAGCAGCTAACAGTTTTTTTTCGAACTTAGTTAAGCACCAAAACTGCAGGTATTTGAAACATGCTCTATCTCCTGCAATAGACATGCTCAACCAAGTCATGGCATTGACTGCAAATAGTCAGTAAGTCTGTGAA
Organism: Picea mariana; assembly: GCA_032191745.1. Taxonomy (NCBI): domain Eukaryota; kingdom Viridiplantae; phylum Streptophyta; class Pinopsida; order Pinales; family Pinaceae; genus Picea; species Picea mariana. The sequence goes on from JASDQU010738761.1 coordinate 6,113, forward strand.
ACCCTTATGTTCATCAGTGAGCCTTTGGATCTCTTCACGTTCCCTTCTTGCATAAAATATCCTCATCTTCTGGATCTATGGAATGATTCGTTGCCTCTATTATAAATTTGTCCTTTACTTCACTAACATTATCCCTATTAAGAATGCCACCTAAAGTAGCAGGGATGAGCACATCACGATCTTCAAGAAATAGAGTTTTTGGATCAAGTGAATATGCTCCCTCAAATCATTTAATAACACCATTTATCTTTGTGTGTTTCATTAAAGCTGGAATGTCAAATCCATTTAATGTTCTTTATAGATCCTCAAATATCTCACTACAATGACTTTTCCATCCTTTTGATGGATGAGTTCATATGCCCAGGAACCAACATTTCAAAAACCCTGGATTACAAAAAATCCCCAAGTCCATTCCCACTATCAAAACCAACACTATTTTAAATGTTGCACCAAACTCTTTACCTATAACTTTCATCATTTTATCTTTCATGAATACCAAGACATCCCCTAGATTTTTCCATCCAATGATGAGTTTTCTCCTTTCTGTTGCTAGTGGACGATTTTGTATCATAAGCATGCAGAAGAACCACAAAACTATCCACAGTTTTTATATTACCCATGAAACTTTTCATCGATAAGCATCCACTGTAAACTCTTAGGTATGAGTTGAGCTGTAAACATGACTACGTTTGCCTTTATTTGAAGAAGAGGATTCAGAAGTTGGTGAAATGAAGCCACATGATTAACCTTATAATGAGATGATGTGGAATCTGATTCTTTCAACAAAGAAAAAACTAGCTCATGTGTACTGCATTATTCCCTTCTCATTGTAGACTAACTCAATGCAATCTAGAGAAGGAAATTCATAAAGATAATTCACAATGTAAAAATGATGACTGCACTTGAACTTGCAATGGAATGCTGACCACCATCGATGGAAAGTTCAAGACAGACCGAACACTAAAAATGAGATCCTTGTAAAAATAACGTATTGCCCACCCTTTCTACTCCAGCCATACTTGAGCTTTCCATTGAGGAATTTATAAAATACAAATTTGGAGCAAGACTCCAATCTCTGCACACAATTTGGGTATTGAAATCAGCTCTGTATGATCTCTGGGCACCTGGTGTTATCACTAGGGTACCTTAAAAAACCACTCTATCTCTATATATGGTTTTGACAACACTTGGCATATTGATATGACACGATCTTCCTCATTTGCAGAGTTGGCATTGTGAATGCATGTGTTGTCGATGAGATATGGCGAGAGGGTGCCATCCCATGGGTTCCTTATTCATATGGCTTGGACCTGGTGCTTGGGCGCTCCATGTTGGGTTGTTGTATATGTTGTTTTCTATGTCAGGGCATCCAAAAGAAATCTGGATCCAACTATTATGTTGTATGCATGAATCGATTTCTTTAGTCATCAATTACACTTGTGTCTCAACACAAGGAACCTCAGAGCCCCTGACCTATCCAATTTCAAAATTTGAGCAATCTTCAATCCAGGGCACCTTCGCGTGCATCTGTCACCCGTCTTCATTTGTGTTTTAGTATTTTAAATTTTTCTCATCATCACAAACATGGGGATTTTGAAGATTGTGTCCTCTATATTTTCCAACGCTTATATTTCATATTCGATGATATAAGTGAATGGAATCGGGTTGGGCACTTGTGTGGCTTTGGTGACTTGGCATGTAGACTTTGCATGACCTATTGCTTGAATTCTCTGTAGTTTGAACTTATGGCTCAACCGGTGGCTTATCATGAAACATTTTTTACACTTTCAATCAATCTCTTGGCCCCTGTATCATCATTAGAAACGTAGCTCAATCTCTACTGCAATGCTTTGATTTTGATGATCTGCCAATGGATAACTTAAACTCTGCAACTTGGCGCAAATTCCTCTGTGGCTCCTCTTCATAGCTAGATATTTTCAACATGTCAATCCTTGAACAACTAATGTTGCATTCACCATTGAAAAACTATGCCTTCTTTGACACTTGTATCATCGATTTGGATGTGCGCAAGACACCGGTGATCTCGAGTACTTGACAAAGGAAAATGGAATTTTGAAGCTCAGCGCTAGGTTTGATATGGGGTGTTGACCTTTTTTGAGTTGAGGTTTGACTCGTGGCTTAATCCATGGCTTTGACTCATGTCTAGGTGCGTTATAATTTGGTCCATGCACTAGATTTGATAATAGGATCAGACTTAGGATAGTGTATAATATAACCTAGGGTTAAGCCACTTAAAGCACACATCACTTCTTATTTTATTTGGTAACAATAACAATTGCAAATCTAAAGAGGGATAAAAATAGGATTTAGGAAATATTGACAATGTGTTTGTGAAATGCAAGTTAATGACAATGTCACAAGGGTCTGGAGCAAACAAAAACAATGGGAACTTAATGGGGAAATTGAAAATATAAGACATTGGCCACAAAAATAACAAGTAAAAATTAGAGGGATATGAACAGGCTTTCAAAAATACCATTACATTTTTTGTCTCTAACAGGGGACATGCAAAGAAGGATTGAGAAAGAGAAGCCCACTCTGATACCACTGATCCGAATTTATGAAAGAATGCAACAGAATATATAAATAACCATAAATACAAATATGCAGTAAAAATAACACTTCATTTCATTAATATCAAAGAACTGAAATTTGTTTACAGACAAAATGGAAATAACTAGCTAGGGTGTTAGTAGCTTATCTCTGAGAAGAGATGTGGTGGCTATAGGCCTCTGAAATATTTGTTCCAATGAGGCTCCATGGCCTATGTATTATTGAGAAGCAATGGAAAACCCTAAAAATCCAAAATCCTAACCCTAGGAGATGAAACACTAGAATATGGGCCCCGTGAGGGTGAATTGGTACATCAATTTCCCGGGTTCGTAACTTTGGCATACTATATATGTTTGATGCACATGATACATCATTATAAATATCTATTCAAGGAATAAAATTGCTGACAATAAATATCAAGTTTGGAACAGACTCATATTCACCATATGTTTGATGCCCAAAAAATGTCGTTTAGGTCCTCAAAACAGCTACGAAGTTTAGGACCCGAAAAACTACCAAAAATAGTAAATTGTTCTACAATTAAGGAAACTAAAAAAATGAAAGAAACTATGGTGGGAATCCAGGTGGAATAGGTGGGTGGCCACCAATATCCACCTGGATCATTCCTCCCCCCTTAGGAATCAATGTTCCCCATTGCGTTGAGTTCCTCCATGAGATGAGGAAACTTCTGCTGAACTTGGTCCCTAGTGAGCCACTTGCCTTGGTGAAGGAGTTGGCCTACTTTGACAAATCGATATAGATGGATCCACTATTGGCAGATGTTATTAATCTGTGTGTCCATAATCAGATCAATTGTGGCTTGTTCCATGTAGTCTGGACTTAAATCTATTGGTGTGATTTGTTATACCATGTCGGATGTGTCCAATAGAGGTGGAAAGTAGGGTCGAAGGCGGTCCACATTGAACACTAGGTGCATACCAAGGAATGGTGGAATACTAAGCTCAAAGGAATTTTCCCCTATAGCCTTGTTGATGGTGTATGGCCCATATCAGATCAGGCAAAGCTTGTGGTGGGGTCCAGCAAGGCGCTCCTTCTGCAAATGTAGCCACACTTTGTCACCCACTTGGAAGTTGTGTTGCACCCGATGTTTATCATGTCGTTATTTGTACTTAGCATTGGATCTGTACAATATGTCATGAACTTATTGGAGAATGTGATGAATGCGCTCAATCAAGTTGTTTTCCTTGGAAAATTTAGACTGGACATGAGCCAAAGCAGCTTGAGTATCTGCAAATGGAATGGCTACATCAATGGGACCTAGTGGCTGGAATCCCAAGCCCACCTGAAAGGGGTTGTGGTCAGTTGAGTTGTGAAGGGACTGGTTATAGATATGTTGTACAAAGGGGAGGCTCTCATCCCATGTGCATGGATGCTTTGAGTTGTACATGCACAAAATGTGTACGATCATCCTATTGACAACCTCCATCTGGCCATAAGTTTGGGGATGGAAAGTTGTGGACTTGGTGAGCTTGGTGTCTAGCATTGACCAGAGGTTGGACCAAAATGTACTGAGGAACCTGTTGTCTCGATATGAGATGATAGACTATGGGATCCCAAATTGCACCCACACTCGTTCAAAGAAGAGTTTAGCAGTGGCTTATGTTGTGATATTCTTCTTTTAGGCCGCCATAATGGCCATCTTTGAGAAACTGTCGACGACCATGAAAACACAATTGTTTCCATGATTAGTAGAAGGAAGGCCCGTCATGTAATCCATGGAGATGGATTCCCAAAGTCAACTAGGGGTAAGCAGTGGAGTATAGAGGCCTTGCTTCTTGATGTTCAGTCTGGAAATGGTGTAAGCAGTGCAAGATATGATGTACTTCCTGACATTTTGTCAAAGTTTTGGCAAATATAAATACTTCAACAGTACTACCACTATTTTCTTGACCCTGAAATGCCCAATGAACTGACTGTAGTGCGCTTCACAAATCATCTTGGCAGGCTTGCTTGAAGGAACACAAAGGTGTTCCGGGTGACATAGTAGTGCATCCTGGAGGTGAAAATTTGGCACTCAGTTACCCTCCAAGAGCGTCTTGTATGTGTGGCCGAATTTTGGATCACTTTTGTAGAGAAATGGCCAATCAGAAGTCTCGTTCCCATAAGAGTTGAGCACGGTGGTTATCGCCATGATCGGTGGTCGAATGAGGCAGTCTGCATCATTATTGGTGTTGCCCTTCTTGTACTTGATGTTCAAATGAAACTGTTGTAGATATATGGACCACTTCTTATGGTGATCATTCTACAACTTCCCTTGTGTTTGTATGAACTGCAGGGGTCGGTGGTCTATGTGGATGATCATTTCCTTCCCCAAAATGTAATGATTCCATTGTCGACAAGCCTGCACAATCGAATATATCTCTTTGTCATAAGTGGGATACTTTTGGTCTGTGTCAGATAGTGTCTCACTGTGATATGCCACGGGATGCCCCTGTTGAGTAAGAACTGACCCAATAGCATAATCAAAGGCATCTGTCTCGATCTCAAATGGTTGTTCCAAGTCTAGTAATGTGAGCATTGGGGCATGACAGAGGTGATGTTTCAATTCTACGAATGCCTTCTGTGGAGATTCCGACCAAAAGAATTTTTCTTTCTCTCCTCCCTTGGTGAATTGACTCAAGGGATAATTGATATGAGAGAATCCCAACACAAACCTCCGGTAGAAATTAGCAAGACCCAAAAAATTGTGAAGCTCTGTTAGAGTGGTTGGGGCTGGCCAATCCCGAATTACATGGATCTTGGTTGGATCCACATGCACCCCATGCTCATCAATAATGTATCCCAGATATTGAACTTGGGTCATGCCAAAAGTGCACTTCTCCAAATTGGCACACAACTTGTGTTTCCGCATTGTTTGGAGGACCTATCGGATGTGGTGGAGGTGTTGTTCCCAAGTCTGGATGAAGATCATGATGTCATCCAAGTAAACTACTACAAATGATTTGGTGAATGGCCACAAGATTTATTTCATCAGCCTCATGAAGGTTGTGGGAGCATTCTTCAACCCGAAATGCATGACCAGCCATTCGAAAAGTCCCTCCTTGGCCTTGAAGGAAGTCTTCCACACATCGGATGGTTTGATTGGTACTTGGTGATACTCGGATTTCAAGTTGATCTTGCTGAAATATTTTCCCCCCTTGAGGTGGTCTAGAAAGTCATCAATCTGTGGTATTGGGTACCTATTTTGAAAAGTGATCTTGTTCAGTGCCCGATAGTCAATGCAGAGTCTCCAAGTCCCATCCTTCTTCTGCACCAACATGATTGGGCTCCCATAGGGCGATGAACTTGGCCATAAGTGACCTTTCTGCAGTAGCTTCTGAATCTGCCTCTTGATTTCAATGTTCTCCATAACAGAGCATTGATAGATCAGTCCATTGGGCAGCGACACACCTGGGGTCAGATCAATGGGGTGCTTGACTTGGAAGTGCAAAAGTATCCCTGCGAGCAAGGTGAAGATGTATTGGTACTCCTCCAAGACCTTGTCCATTTGTTGTTGTCATGTGGAGGAGCCCCATCTGGAGGTCGTGGCCACATTTTTATTCTTTCCCTGAGGGTGGATCATCAGGAAAACAAATTTCCTAGTTTTGGAAATGAGCTTACTGCATTGTTTTGTAGTAACCAAAGAGATAGCGGCAGGTGATGGTACCTCTCGTATCCTGTAAACTTATTTCCCAAAGTAACAATAACAACGCGAGGTCGGGACTCATACATAATAGGTCGCTTCTAGAAATATGGTTGGCCTAATATTACATCACAAACATCAAGAGGAGAAATGTCAGATAGTATCTCATCGGTGAAGGGCTTGATGATATAGGGAAGGCGGCACTGCTAGCTGACGCAGAGATCATGTCCTTGGTGAAGCCACCCGATGGTGTATGGTTGTGGTTGTGTTGTGGTCGGCAAGCCCAACCATTTCATGACCTCTACTGAAATGAGGTTATTTTGGCTCCCACTATCAAGAATGAAATTTAGTGGGGAACCCTTTACCCACATCTGGGAGTGGAAGAGATGCTCCTCCTCCTATGGATCTTTCAGTTCTTCCTTTTGGATCTTTATGGTGGAAATGGTGGCATTAGGCTCCACATCGATAATCTTCTTCCCTCTATCATTCCCCTTCTAGGGTTTTGATTCAATGTCAGAGCATGCATCTGATTCATAAGAGTTCATATCGGCCACCAGTGACTTTTTGGCCCGACACTCACTTGTGTTGTGAGTGGAGCTCTTATGGAACTCACGCCACTTTCCTGTGTTCTTCTTTGGCTTCACGGTGTTTTTATTTTCTTGTGGATTTGGTAGGTTGTATTGAGCCATCATGCCTTGGCTGTGTCCTTTATTCTGCGATTTGGGGGCACCTTTCACTTTATTTTGATTCGCAGATCCAAAGTCTCTCTTCTTCTATTTGAATTTGTTCTCAATATTGACAGCATATCGGTATGTCGTACTAAGCGAGGAAATGTAGCGGAACTCCATTTAATCCTGAATGTATCTGTGCAAACAATTGCGGTACTTCAACACCAAATGTTTCTCTGAATCTTTGATACCCAACTTTGTGCACAGGGTATGGAACAGATTCGTCAACTCATGCACATCTTAATCCCTTTGTTGTCACAACGTAGTCCATTGTATGTAATTGTACTCATAGCTCCCCATGGGATAGTATTGTTCCTTGATGGCGTCATAGAAATAATTCCAAGTGGGTACAACCGAGAACGTAGAGGGTTCCTCCTCATTCTTTTTCTCACAATAGGTTTCCCACTAGTCCTTGACATGGGGGGCAGCTTTGAACAGTGAAAAATTAATCTTCTCCCAATCGAAAAAGTTGTGAACTGAGAAATATCCTTCTAATAGATTCAACCATCTATCTATGGAATCTGCATCTATTTGTCCATCAAATATGGGAATGTCAAATTTTATGTGTACCTTAAAAGCGGTTGCACCTCCAGAGTGGTTGTTGGATGTAGATGCGTCACTAGTGGGAAATCGTTGAAGGATCTGGGTGAAGTTATCCACCATTGTGTTCCTTTGTTTTTCAAGGGCCTCCTCAAGCAATATTTTGATAGGATATCCTACTCCCTCGTCTTTATTTTCATCCCCCATGGGTGGTTGTCAGGGTTTGTGAGGCTGATCTTGCAAAGGTTAAACCAGATCGAGCCCTAACTCCTGAAAACCCGGCCTCATTGGAGACATGCAAAGAAGGATCGAGAAAGAGAAGGCCGCTCTGATACCACTGATCCAAATTTATGTAGGAATGCAACAGAATACACAAATAACCATAAATACAAAGATGCAGTGGAAATAACACTTCATTTTATTAATATCAAAGAACTAAAATTTGTTTATAGACAGAATGGAAATAACTAGCTAGGGTGCTGGTATCTTATCTCTGAGAAGAGATGTGGCAGATAAAGGCCTCTAAACTCTGTGTTCCAATGAGTCTCCAAGGCCTATGTATTATTGAGAAACAATGGAAAAACCTAAACATCCAAAAAACTAAACCTAGGAGGTGAAACGCCAGAATATGGACCCCGTCAGGGTAAATTGGAACATCAATTCCCCGAGGTCGTAAATTTTCCATACTATCTCCATTTGACGCACATGATACATTGTTAGAAAGATCTATTTGAGGACTACAACTACTAACAATGAATATCAAGTCTGGAATGGACTCATATTCATCGACGAATATGAGTCCATTCCATAATGGATATTTGTTGTCAGTAGTTGTAGTCCTCAGATAGATCTTTCTAGTGATGCATCATGTGCATCAAATGGAGATAGTATGCCAAAGTTATGACCCTGGGAAATTGATGTACCAATTTACCCCGACGGGGCCCATATTCTGGTGTTTCATCTCCTAGGGTTAGGTTTTTGGATGTTTAGGGTTTTCTATTGTCTTTCAATAATACATAGGCCTTGGAGCCTCATTGGAACATAGAGGCCTATAGCCTCCACATCTCTTCTCTGAGATAAGCTACCAGTTCCCTAGCTAGTTATTTCCATTATGTCTGTAAAAAAAAATTAGTTCTTTGATATTAATGAAATGAAGTGTTATTTCCATTGCATCTTTGTATTTATGGTTATTTGTGTATTTTGTTGCGTTCTTGCATAAATTTGGATCAACTCCTATAGACTTGAATATTATTGTACGAACAATGTTGTTCAATACAAGGCTTTGATTATAGGTCTTAACTTAGAAATCAACAAAGGTGTCACACACTTGAAGGTTATAGGAGATTCAGACTTAATAATATCACAAGTTTTTTTTAACTTTGTTGCAAATAGTGAGAGATTAAAGAGGTATCGTGACTTTTCAAGATCTGTTGCAAAATCCTTTGAGCTATTATCAATAGAAGCATTTCCCAGAGAAGAAAACTATGTGGAAGATCCTTGGCTATCTCAACATCCACTTTACAACCTTGTGATGGCCCCCTCCAAAACTTGTGCAAAATGGAAGTCCTATTTAGACCATTGATCCCCGATAACTTGGAACATTGGCAAGTCTTTGAAGGTGATATTCAAATCCTTAGATTCATGGAAAATAGTAGAGAATTCACCAATTCACAAGTAAACTTCCTAGCTAATTCCATGGACCTAGACGTAGTAAACTTGCAAAATAACACTTTGTCGAAAG
>JASDQU010738761.1:15530-26105 GCA_032191745.1 Picea mariana
CCTCATAAGAGAGTTTAAATATACATTTTCTTGGAATTATGATGAATTAAAAGATTATAGAGCTGATGTCATCCAACATGCCTTACCTTTGATAGAGGGAGCCAAACCTTTCCGACAAAATATAAGACATATTAACCCTAAGTTGGCAAGACAGATACAAAAGGAACTTCAAAAGATTGTAGATGTTGGTATCATATCTCCCATTAGATATTCATCATGGATGTCCAATTTGGTAGTTGTCTGAAAGAAAAGTATTGACATTTGCCTATGTGTAGATTTCTAAAACCTTAACCAGTCATCTTTGAAAGACAATTACCCCCTCCCAAATATGGAACACTTATTACAAAGGGTCATAGGGGAAGGAATGATGTCCATGCTAGATGGATTTTCTGGATACAATCAGGGGCTACTGAAGAGAGAAGATCAACTCAAAACAACATTTACCACACCATGGGGAACATTGATCTCACAGTCATTTCAAAAGAAAGAAAAGACCACATCTCACACCTCATAATTGTCTTTGAAAGATGTAAAAAATATGGTATCTCCTTGAACCCTAAGAAGTATGTTTTTGGGATAGATAAGGGACATTTATTGGGAAACATAATCTCGGAGGGAGGAATTTCTATAGACTAAAAGAGTATCCAATCTATCAAATATGTATGCCCCCCCAGCTAACAAGAAATCCCTACAATCTTTTGTTGGGAAAATAAACTTTATTCGAATATTTGTCCCAAACTTTGTCGAAAGACTAAAACTCATGAGTGCATTACTCAAAAAGGACATGGAATTTAGGTGGGATGACAAGGCCATTGAATCTTTTGAAGATATAAAAGATGCCATTTTCAAATCCCCAGTTCTGGTTAGTCCTGATTATTCATGAAATTTCATGATATTCTCTTTTGCCTCTCAAGATACCATCACAGGTGTCATGTTGTAGAAAGATGTTGATGACCATGAACACCCCATTGTGTTCATGAGTAAATTCCTTAGGGATTCAGATCTGAATTATTCAATTACTGAGAAGCAGGCTTACACCTTGGTAAAATCCCTTAAGAATTTTAGAAACTATGTGGGTTAGAATAAGATTAAGGCTTATGTCTCTTACCCAGCAGTAAAGGATGTTTTATCACAACAAGATTGTATGGGTACTAGGGGTAAGTGGGTTTCCAAGATCCAAGAATATGATTTAGAAATAAAACCCACCAATATTGTGAAGGGATAAGGGTTAGCCCAAATGTTCATTGAGAGAGACCAAGAAGCTATACAAATGGGAGAGAGAGAACAAATAAACATGGTAGTAAGTGAGCTAGAATATGATGAATGGTATTCCAACATAATATGCTACCTTAATAATTTATCATGCCGATACCATCTAGTGGACTATAAAAGAAGATCCTTGAGAATTAAAGCTATAAAGTATTGTTTAAATGAGAATGGCCTTGGCTGGAAGAACCCGAACGGAGTTCTCCTTAGATGTGTGAACCAACAAGAAGCCAAGAAGTTGTTGAAGGAATTACACTCTGGGCATTGTGGTGGGAACTTCGTTGCCCATACTACTACACACAAGATCTTAGGAGATGGATATTATTGGCCAACATTGTTCATTGATACTCATTGATATGTCCGATCATGCCAACCTTGCTAATACTTTACCAGTAAACAAAATCTCCCTGGCACAACCTTTGAAACCTGTGGTGGTAGAAGCTCCTTTTCAACAGTGGGGATTAGACTTTATTGGTGAGTTTAAAGATAATTCAAGTAATGGTTACCAATGGATTTTGACTGCCACAAATTATTTTACTCAATGGGTAGAATCTGTTCCCACAAAGAAAGCCACTAAGGAGGTGGTTATGAATTTCTTGGAGGAAGGAATCATAACAGGATTTGCGGTCCCGTCCAAAATTACCATTGACAATGCCAAATCCTTCAGCTCCCTTGCATTGGAAGAATTTTTCTTCAAGTATGGTATTGTTTTATCTTATTCATCAAAATACTACCCACAAGGGAACCACTTAGAATAATCAAGCAATAAGAACCTCATGAATATCATCAAGAAGGTTGTGGGAGAAAACAAAAGATCTTGGGATAGAAAGATCAAGTATGCCTTGTGGGCAGATTGAATAACAACAAAGGCCTCAACGGGAAAAACCCCATTTGAACTAGTGTATGGGTTGGAAGCCAAACTTCCTATGAATATGAAAATCCCTATCCTTTGTCTTGCTTAACAATACACCACTAAAGGAGAAGCAATCCAAGGGAGAATTAACCCGTTAGTAGAGTTGGATGAATCCATGATATTTTTCCTAAGAAAAATGGAAAAACACCAAGATAAAGTTAAGAACACCTTTGATCACAAGGTGAAATAAAGAGGTTTCACTGAAGGAGACTTAGTGTTTTTATGGGACAAAATAAGGGAGAAACCTGGTATGCACAAGAAGTTGGATGGATTATGGACATGTCCCTATGAAGTCATGAGTTAGGTGGGAACAAATTCTTTTAACTTGACAACCATGGAAGGAGAAGCTTTGAAGCTACCCATGAATGCTATACACATCAAGCGTTACTTCCCTCCAATAGCATGACAGGTAAGTACAAGTAAGTAGGTAGGAATTTTCATTCATTGCATATACTATCTACATATCATGCTAGAGTAGTGTAGTTGTAGTTTCATTTCCATTTGTATATATATGCTTTCTTACTTTTATTTCATTGTATCATATATGAGTGAGGGGTGATATCACCACCCCAAAGGATTACTAATTATTTTTGTTGAGATCTATCATATTATAGGTCATGTCAGAGATGTTGAGGTTCTCATGCGCTCTGCGGTGAGAACATGTCCCGGAGTTGGAGCCAGATGTTATTCCCTATCCTAGGGATAACTAAGGATATTATGTCTAGAGTCCCACGGGTACTAGACATGGAGTAATGAGAGCCATACGACTTCATCTTGGCCCTGGAGGGCCCATATTGTATTCAGTGCATCCTATCTATCAACAGCAGCAACATCCATCCCATCGACCTAATCCCGAAGTAGCAATGGGCCTTTCACCATGAGGTAATGAGTCCGAGTATCATGGTATGTGCCACTCTGATTTTCGAATCATTTGATTATGTGCACTGAACTCTCCTTTGTTTCATAAGATTTTCTTGTAAATTATGCTCTTTAACTTGTTCATACCTGGGGGGGTCATAAAGTGACCTAGTAATTTGGTTCCCTTATCTATGAGTTGTCACTAGGTGGTTCTATGATAGGTCATCGTCCATTCCTTCCATACTTACCACTTTTCATCATCGCCCCTCTCATCTTCCCCTACCTTGGTTTGGGAATTGGGTTTTCCAAGCTAGTAAGGGTTGTACCTTGCCATGTGGCAAGAAGGGGCTAAAGGCCCAGAGGGTAAAAGTAGCTAGAAAAAGTTAAAATCCAAAATGAAACCATGAGATGCTTCGCCCAAGGATCCTTGAGAAAGAAATAAATGGATTCTCAGTAAGAAAAAGGGAGCCGTAAAATAAAATAAAACTCAAGGTCTAGTTGGTGGATAGGAGGTCTCATCATGAGCTGACCTATTAGGTCCATGGGTATGTAGTGGTATGACAATACCATCTATCTGGTCACCAAACCAGAGTAGTGTCTCTTGGTGGCATATCCAAGAGAAAGGGGGTCTCATCATGAGACAACCATTTCATTTCCATGAAGTGCTTGTGGGTAACACTGTCACCACTCATCATAATGCTAGGATAGTGTCCCCTAGCTATTCTCTTGAAAAGAAAAATAAATAAGACAAAGAATAAAAGGAATTAAATGGGATAGGAAAAAATGGTATCCATGACAAGGTGCATCTCGCCCTCTACAGAGGCACCCACAAGTAAGACCTACATTTCCCTATTATCATTGCACCCCTTGCCCAAACATTCACTATTCCATCTCATACACTTACATGACCTAGATTTGTATTCACCTGGGAAACACCCCAAACTAGAGGAGGATTATCCCAATAGGAAATCCTAAGACCCTCTCCAAACCTGGCTTGTTAAACTACATAACGTCATTGAGCATTTGTCTGGGTAAAGGAGGGTTTGATGTAGATGTTTGGGTAATTTGACTATTAAATGTGATTGACATTGCTATGATCCCTATGACTTGTGAACCCATGGAGGGTGTACTTGTTGTTGTTGCAAGACCATGAGTCTCCAATAGCAGTAATGCTTACAATAAAAAAAATGCCCACATTCTTACAAATGAGCACACACAGAAAACTACCTATTCCTACTCTCTCTAGCCTCTCTTGGCTCATCCATCCCCTTCTCCAAAAGATATCTCACCCTTTAAATAGAAAATAGCATCCAAATAACCTAATGAGTTTGAATCCCATCTCCTCCATTAGATTCTAAGCCTTGGAGATAGGTGGCAACAGTCAAAGAGACAAAAATCCGACAAACTGTTGATTTTTAGAAATTTGTTGGAAGTCATTAATAAATTGTTTCCACCTCATTCATGAGGCCTTTGATGGAGCTAAATATTAGGTGCAGGTGTCCCTTGACATCTAATTGATCCTTGAGAAGCCATTAAAATCCTCCTTGATAGGTGGCAACCTCCCAACAAGGCAAATATCAAAATCCGTGACCGCTACAGGAAATTAGTACGAAGTGCCACTGTGCAGAGTACACAGCACCTAATTCTATATCCAATATCTCTCAAACCAAAAAACATTTGAAAACCTGAGAGAGTTTTTTGTTATTTGGAATGTTATGAACAAAAACCTCCTTCAGTTTTCAAAAATACATCCTCAAATGCTCATAACCCAAGTTTTAAATTAGTGACTCAAAACCGGCAGAATAACTCTGCACAATTTAGCCTCTGCTAGAATATTATGCAGCGCCTGTAGGTAGCACCACTTACACTGCGTCTGTGTGCATATTAGGTAGAATTGCCAAACACGCAGCGCCTTCAATCTTGAAAGTGTGTAGAGCAATTTGTAGTCTTTCCTGATGACAAAACAATTTCAATTAAATGCCTTGACTATACAATGGATAGTGCCTTGACTGTACAATGAATAGTGCCTTTTACCATTGGGGAAACTAGCACTTAGCATAAATACAAAACTCAAATAGTTAGGCCTCTTCTAGCTGCAAATTCTTGTGCTAACATAAGATCCATGGGGGATAGAGTCCTCTCTATGAGGCTCTAAGAACTCTTGTGGTTTCAGTGCCTTATCCATTGGGCTTGTGGAGTCATTCTCTTCAACCTTTAACCTCTCCAATCTGCTTTGATCTGTGACCTTTAGCTAAAACTAAATGAAAATGAAAACTGAAACTGAAAAAAAATATGAAAACGATGGTTGTCTAGCAAGCTTATTGGACACACCTACTCTAATTGTTGGGAAAATGAAGCTTTCAAGTTACATGGAACAACCAATGAAGCCATTTGATCATTTTTTCAACTATTTGAAGCTTTGAAATATGCTTCCTTAAGCACTAGAGATAATTCTTACTTGAAGGCATGTCAAAGAAACATTTGGCAATACACTTTCCATTAAAGAAATCAATGATCCTAGGCCCACTTTCTGATTGCAGATAGGCTGCAAATGGATCTTGAAAAACATCAATACTTGCCCCTGCAACATTGCTTTGTGTAAAAAGGAAAAGTATTGAATTAGGTCCTTCATCCACTGTTCTTGGTTGTTGTATGGCTTGTTGATTATCTGATTCATCCTCAATGCATATGGCCTTGGTCCACTCCTGGTCATGGGGTGTATTAGGAAAAAGGCTTAGTGATGCTTGTCTTTCTTTAATTTCAACCTTTCTCATCCGATCACATGGCATTTGATCTTGGCTACTTGATGAAACTAAGCTTATGTATTCAAGAGGAATAGGGGGTTTATAGGGCAGTTCATCACAATTAGAAGCGCTTGGGAAACTAAATTCTTCTATATTATCTTCTGATTGTGAGGGATATTCATCATAGCTTGGCTTATGGTCCCAATTTCTCAGTTTTTCACCCTCTAAAATTATATTATCATATTTTTCTTCTTTTTCAGCAACAAAAATGTGACATGAGGGTTGAAACAAGCTATTGTTGTTTTGATGGGAAGGGTACTTTTATGATATAAGGTCATCAACATATTGTTCATGGAAATCATATTCATAATCATCATAAAAAGGTGAATCAATGACCATTTGACCATTAATGGCTGAGGGGATTAGTACAATAGCTGGGAAAACTGGTTGTTCAAGCAAAACATCCTCATAGTCATCAAAACTTGGCCAATCATGGTACATTTTTTCATAAAAAATAGGAGGGAGTGATAAGCTATGAATTCGTTCATGACAAGTTGCAATACTATTCTCATGATGAAATAAATCTGAATCTAAGATAACCTCTTGAATTAAAGAATCGAGAAAAGGAGGAGACAAGGAAATGATGGATTGTTCTTCAAATTGATCTTTCTCTTGGGGACCTAGATTTTGACATGAATGATGCATTTGTTCTTCAAATTTAGGAAAAGCAATATGAAACTCAACATCTAAGTCTTTCTCTCTACAATCATCCCCTTCATCATCACTACTAGAGGAATCACTTGCTGAATCTTGAATATATGATGCATACCCCTCACAACAATTCTCAAAAAGTCTTTCAATTGGATAAATTTTCTTGCAATGAGAATAAAAAACATCATGAAAGTCCTTCAAAGAGAAAATACTAGAAGTAGGGAGTGTTCTATACCATTGCCTCGCATCGCCTTCCAATGAATACATGAACATTTTCATCAATATATCTTCATGATGAATGTCAAGCTGCTGCATCAAAACATGAAATTCATGAACATTCTCAACAGGGTTGTCATTCTCACCTTCATAAAATTTGGGCAGAAGATCTTTCCATTCATCAATTTGAGGCACAGGATGTGGATAACCATCTATGGCTGAGAAATTGAGTGGGGCAAACCTCCTGGCCAGAATATCCTTCATAGCCATTTGATTTACCTCATCACCAATGGAGTCACCAACAGATTCTGAACAATGGAGTTGACATGGTGAATGTGTAGTCTTGAAGGTGTCCAACTTTAGTCACCATCTAAATCTGGAGCTGTGCAATGTCGTTCTTCCCAGGGAGATTTTCAATCAACTCAAATCCGTCCCCGGTAATGGCACCAAAAATGTTAGCACTGAAAGTCACACTTTGACAGCTAAAGTGTAAGCTCAGCACCCATCAGAATGTAAAAGATAATTTGGTTTTGAATAGGTGGATCAGAAAGATGGAGAAAGAAAGGGAGAGAGTAGCAAACTGCAGATCAGTAGGCTACACCAATGGGCAATGGAGTCACAAACATCCCACTCATCTAAGGCACAAAAGTTGATTAACAAAAAACAAGATTATATGCTGATAGGTGGAAGAAATGAAGAAGGAAAGCATAAGATAGAATGTTCAGTAAATAACGATCCTCTCAATTTAATGAATCAACAAATACTTGAATATAAACAATGACTAATGGGCAAAATACAACAAACCCTCTGCTACTTAGGGATCCATAAATCATTGACAGCCTTTGATCCTCAATTTACAATATATTCAAATAAGAATAAATACAAAAGAAGAGTTGCAATCTAAAATCACAACTCTCATGAGTCTCTAATAGAAGTAAAGATTACAATAAAAAAAAATGCCCACATGCTTACAAATGAGCACACACAGAAAACTGCCTATTCCTACTCTCTCTATCCTCTCTTGGCTCATCCATCCCCTTCTCCAAGAGATATCTCCCTTTTTAAATAGAAAATAGCATCCAAATAACCTAAGGAGGTCGAATTCCATCTCCTCCATTGGATTCTAAGCCTTGGAGATAGGTGGCAACAATCAAAGAGACAAAAATCCAACAAACTGTTGATTTTCAGGAATTTGTTGGAAGTCATTAATAAAATGTTTCCACCTCATGCATGAGGCCTTTGATGGAGCTAAATATTAGGTGCAGGTGTCCCTTGACATCTAACTAATCCTTGAGAATCCATTTTAATCCTCCTTGACATGTGGCAACCTCCCAACAAGGAAAATATCAAAATCTGTGACCGCTATAGGAAATTAGTACACAACGCCACTGTGCAGAGTACGCAGTGCCTACTTCTATATCCAATATCTCTCAAACCAAAACACATTTTGAAAAAATGAGAGAGATTTTTTTTATTTGGAATGTTATTAACAAAACCCTCCTTCAGTTTTCAAAAATACATTGTCAACTACTCATAACCCAAGTTTTAAATTAGTGACTCAAAACTGGAAGAATAACTCTGCACAATTTAGCCTCTGCCAGAATATTACGCATCGCTTATAGGTAGCGCCACTTACGCTGCATTTATGTGAATATTAGGTAGCATTGACAAACACGTAATGCCTTCAATCTTGAAATTATGCAGAGAAATTTGTAGTCTTTCATGATGACAAAACCATTTCAATTAAGTGCCTTGACTGTACAATGGATAGTGCCTTTTACCACTGGGGAAACTAGCACTTAGAAAAAACCAAAAACTCAAATAGTTAGGCCTCTTCTAGCTGCAAATTTGGGTAGAAGAGCTTTCCATTCATCAATTTGAGGCACAGGATGTGGATAACCATCTATGGCTGATAAATTGAGTGGGGCAAACCTTCTGGCCAGAATATCCTTCATAGCCATTTGATTTGCCTCATCCCCAGTGGAGTCACCAACAAATTCTGAACAATGGAGTCGCCATGGTGAATGTGCAGTCTTGAAGGTGTCCAAATTTAGTCACCATCTAAAGATGGAGATGTGCAATGTCATTCTTCCCAGGGAGCTTTTCAATTAGCTCAAATCTATCCCCAACAACAGCGCCAAAAATGTTAGCACTGAAAGTCACACTTTAATTGCTAAAGTGTAAGCTCAGCACCCATCAGAATGTAAAAGATAATTTGGTTTTGAATAGGTGGATCAACAAGATGGAGAAATAAAGGGAGAGGGAAGCAAACGACAGATCAGTAGGCTACACCAATGGGCAATGGAGTCACAAACATCCCACTCATCTAAGGCACAAAATCTGCTTAACAGAAAACAAGATTATATGTTGATAGCTGGAAGAAATGAAGAAGGAAAGCATAAGATAGAATGTTCGGTAAATAAAGATCCTCTCAATTTAATGAATCAACAAATACTTGAATATAAACAATGACTGATAGTGAAAATACAACAGATCCTCTGCTTCTTAGGGATCCATAAATCATTGATAGCCTTTGATCCTCAAATCTGCAATATATTCAAATAAGAAGAAATATAAAAAAAGAGTTACAATCTGAAATCACAGCTCTCATGAGTCTCCAATAGTAGTAATGCTTACAATAAAAAAAATGCCCACAGGCTTACAAATGAGCACACATAGAAAACTGCCTATTCCTACTCTCTCTAGCCTCTCTTGGCTCATCCATCCCCTTCTCCAAGAGATATCTCCCTCTTTAAATAGAAAATAGCATCCAAATAACCTAAGGAGGTCGAATCCCATCTCCTCCATTGGATTATAAGTCTTGGAGATAGGTGGCAACAGTCAAAGAGACAAAAATCCAACAAACTGTTGATTTTCAGAAATTTGTTGCAAGTCATTAATAAATTGTTTCCACCTCATGCATGAGGCCTTTGATGGAGCTAAATCTTAGGTCCAGGTGTCCCTTGACATCTAACTAATCCTTTAGAATCCATTTTAATCCTCCTTGACAAATGGAAACCTCCCAACAAGGAAAATATCAAAATCTGTGACCACTACAGGAAATTAGTATGCAACACCACTGTTCAGAGTACACAACGCCTACTTCTATATTCAATATCTCTCAAACCAAAACACATTTTGAAAAACTGAGAGAGGTTTTTGTTATTTGGAATGTTATGAACAAATAATTCCTTCAATTTTCAAAAATACTTCCTCAACTGCTCATAACCCAAGTTTTAAATTAGTGACTCAAAACTGGCAAAATAACTCTGCACAATTTAGCCTCTGCCAAAATATTACGTAGTGCCTGTAGGTAGCACCACTTACGCTGTGCATGTGTGCATATTAGGTAGAATTTCCAAACACACAATGCCTTCAATATTGAAAGTGTGCAGAGCAATTGTAGTCTTTCATGATGACAAAACCACTTCAATTAAGTGCCTTAACTGTACAATGGATAGTGCCTTGATTGTACAATGGATAGTGCCTTTTACCACTGGGGAAACTAGCACTTAGAAAAAACCCAAAACTCAGATAGTTAGGTCTCTTTTAGATGAAAATTCTTGTGCTAACACCATCATAGCTCTTGCAGCCAAGATGAAGTGGAAGTTACACCAGATGGATGTGAAAAAAACCTTCTTAAATGGTGTTATTGAAGAAGAAGTGTATATAGAACAACCTCAAGGGTTTGGAGTTGAAGATAGAAAGACTCATGTCTACAGGTTGAAGAAGGCTCTGTACGGGTTGAAGCAAGCTCCTAGAGCTTGGTATGGAAGAATTGACAGTTTCCTGACGAGCTTGGGCTTTACCAAGAGTAAATTTGATTCTAACCTTTACTTCAAGGTTATGAATGATGAGCCAGTTATA
>JASDQU010738761.1:40062-51666 GCA_032191745.1 Picea mariana
AGTTGAAGATAGAAAGACTCATGTCTACAGGTTGAAGAAGGCTCTGTACGGGTTGAAGCAAGCTCCTAGAGCTTGGTATGGAAGAATTGACAGTTTCCTGACGAGCTTGGGCTTTACCAAGAGTAAATTTGATTCTAACCTTTACTTCAAGGTTATGAATGATGAGCCAGTTATATTGTTGTTGTATGTGAATGACTTATTCTTAACTGGAGAAGAAAAGCTCATCACTTATTGTAAGAAGAAGCTCCCTGCAGAATTTGAGATGAAAGACCTAGGCCTAATGCATTATTTCTTAGGTCTTGAGGTTTAGCAGAGCCCGGAGAAGATCTTCCTTAACTAAGGGAAGTATGCAGTTGAAATATTGAAGAGGTTTGATATTTTGGAATGTAAGGCCATGAACACACCCATGGAAACAAAGTTGAAGCTCCTGGTTGATACTTCGTCAGAACTGGTTGATGTTACATTGTACATACAAATCATTGGATCATTGATGTATCTTACGAATACCAAGCCCGATATATGGTTTTCAGTGAACACCTTGAGTCAGTATTTGGTAGAGCCCAGACATTTTCACCTTGTAGTTGTGAAGCATGTGATGAGATACCTTAAAGGTATGTTGGACTTTAGTCTCTATTATACTGGAGATCATGACTTCATATTGATTGTTTATACTGATTCAGATTGGTCTGGAAGTGCTTCTAATAGAAAGAGCACTTCAATATGTTGTTTCAGTCTAGGCTCATCCATG
The DNA here is from genome assembly GCA_032191745.1 of Picea mariana. Taxonomy (NCBI): domain Eukaryota; kingdom Viridiplantae; phylum Streptophyta; class Pinopsida; order Pinales; family Pinaceae; genus Picea; species Picea mariana. Next base: position 40,811 of record JASDQU010738761.1, read on the forward strand.
ACTTCATGGAAGAGCAAGAAACAATCCAATATTTATCTCAACACAATAGAAGTGGAATACATTGCAGCATGTTCCACTAGTTGTGAATCCATATGGCTTCAAAAGTTTTTGACAGGTCTATTTGATCTAGATATGGAAGAAATCATGATTCTATGTGATAACCAGAGTTGCATAAAGACGACAAAGAACCTTTTGTTCCATGATAAGTCGAAGCACATAGAAATCCGGTATCACTACATTCGTGATATGGTGTAGAGGGGAGATGTAAGCTCCAATATGTTGGCATAGATGAGCATGTTGCATATGTGTTGACCAAGCCTTTGTCTTGTGTAAAGTTTGAATACTTTTCGAGACAAGCTTGGTATAGTTCGAAAGGACCTCCCTCGAAAGGGGAGTGATGTTGATGATACTATGGTATCCTTACCAACAACGAGTAGCTCCGTTAGGATTTTATATCCTAGAGGATTGATCATCCCTGGATAGATCTCGAAGGTCTGGTAAGGATGGTCTGTCAGAGTACCTATGCATGTATATGCTAGTTGTGGTCAATAGTGGTAGCTCCGTTAGGATTTTATATACTAGCGAATGTTTTGATTCTCGGGAAGATCTTGAAGGTACGGTAAGGATGGTCTGTTAGAGTACCATGTGGTATCTCCATTAGGATTTTATATCCTAGGGAATCTTATGATTCCTGGGCAGATCCCTAGGATCTGTTAGAGTACCAAAAAATGTTGTTGTTGCACCTACCTCACTCTATTGCCATATGATGATGATGTTGCTATATCAGCCTCATGTTGATGATTTTGTTCCAGTCTCGTGTTGTTGATGATGATGTTGTATCACCCTCGTGTTTTTGATGATAATGTTGTATCAACCTTGTGTCGTTGTTTATGATGTATCATCATTGTATTGATTGATGATGATGTATTAGTGTTGTACTAATTGATGTTGATGCAGATAATGATGATGATGCTACTCCAGCTCCATGTTGTGAAAGATGATGATGAGAAAACATTTTGATGATTTATAGATATGCCAGTTAATGTTCCATATGTTGATGATGATGTTTCCCTCTCCTCTCTCCTGATGATATTGTATTGGGTTGTGTCAGTAGAATACCCTTCTTGTTAAGGGGGAGTGTTGAAATATTGTAAGTGCAAAGAATATTCCAATTATAATTGAGTTATTATTATATAGATCAATCCCCTTTTGTGGATTGATCATGCCGAGACTCATGTATGACCAAATCCACTTTTGTAGATTGGTCAAACCCTAATTAAATGGTGTTAATTGAGAAGTCGACTCCCAGGGCTAATTAAAGCGGTTTTAGCCACTAGTTGAAGAAGTTTGCTCTACTTAATAAAGAGACACAACCCTAGTTCTCCTCATCTAGTATAAATAAGAGAGAATGGTGCCTCATTAGCTCACTCACTCAAGTCACTCATCTAGTGTGCAAGTTTGGAGGTAGTTGCATTTGGAAGAAGAAGGAGAGAGGCGCATTGCTTAGTCTTGGATATTCTCTATTGTTTTGGTCTTTTATCTTGGAATTGTATTGCCAATCTATATTAAGGAAGTTTTTTCTGGATTTTCTCCACCATGGGGGTTTCCCAAGATAAAATGTTTTGTACCTTGTGATTGTGTTACTTTCAGTGATCCTGCTTATGCTATTATTGTCTAGTAAATTGAGAAGAACTTAATAGCAGCTCTAAATTTAACATCTCTCTCTAGTTCTCAACAACTTGTGAAGGAAATTGTCCTTCACACCACTATGGTAATGGTTTTCTCACACCCAGATAGATCAGGCCTCAATGAGGTTTGTCAGATGCCTTCTCAGTATCAAGCTCGCAACCTTCTCATCTCAGGTTGGTATCTGGGCTCTCCACCCAAATTCCAGAGCTCAAGTTATTTTCCTTTACTATGTTTTCACACGATCAATCCTTTCTTCTCCCCATATGAACTCCCTTGAGTTCTCTCTCTCAACCAGATCCCTGACCTCTCTATATCTTTCTATCTATCCTCATGTGCTTTTCTTGCACGCATGACTAGGGAAGGTTCTCGACTAGTCCTTCAATTTCTCTTGTCTGAAGGAAATTTGTGGGTCAATCATGGGGGACCCAAGGTGATATTTCTTTTTGTCCTCTACCTGACAGTTTTCTGTCACCTCAGGAAACACTCCATGCTTCCATTCATTGAGGTGGTTGGTTGTTCAACCACCAATCCTCCCTCATTAACTGATTTTCCTTGAAATCGAGGCTAAGGGAAAAAATCTGAACATTTCCAATCATATATCTCAACAAAGAGGCTTGGGTTTTCTTGTCATGATATAATGAAACACCCCCCCTTATAGGCTTTCTCACTCTTTCCTCTAGCGATATCATGGCCAGTACTTTAAGACTTCACCCCCACAATAAACTGTTGGCATTTATAATTAAACAATAATACATTTACAATGTTTTTATGCCATTGCATGGCAACTGTAAATCATGATTAATTACACATAATCATAATTTTAGAAAGGGGGTGTTACATATGCTAAGTTAACATTTCATACCATGCTCACGGTGCTTGTTTCAGGCCATATAAGATGTTGTAAGATAAGAAATTTTCATTAAAATTTTTCAATTTTTTGCAACATTTACAAGAAACCTGCTAATTTTCCGTCACTTTAAAACTTTCAATAGAGTAAGTCGTTTCAATTTTTCCCTATCCCTCCACATTAAATCAAATTTCCTAATCCACCATCCTTTTTTTTCATAATTAAAACACAAGAAAACCTTTTTCCCGAATCAAATACCAAGTATGTCTTATGTACCAATCCCGTCATTATATGGATTCAAGTTAAAACCAACATAATAATTATTATTTTTAATATACCTTTTATTAAAGACTTAATCTTAAATAATAATTCAAATATAAAATTCATGTTGTTATGGGCATTATTTTTTTTAATACCCAAAATGTCAAATAATGAGTTTTTCCCCAAGTCTTGCACCATTTTGACATTTTTGGGGTTATGCACCCAAATTAAAAGAATTAAATGTAGAATTAAAGGTCAAATCCATTAATGGGGTAGAAAAGGAATACCACCATTTTTCAAGGACGCACATGGAAGATCATGAGTAATTTCAGGCCCCCCTCAACGGTTTTCAAAACCACAGAGCTCCCTCGAAATGCATGTATGATTGACAGATGGCATGACGGTTTTAGTGGTTTAATGCAAGTGGATGGCATTGGTTTCATCAATATTCAAAGTAATTGATCAAGGATTAAATTGCAGAGTTTGAAGGGTCCCAGGTATAGGTTTTTCCAGAAGTATCACTATTTGCCAATGCAGCTCAGGCATCTGGATTTTTTCCATTCTTGGAGCTTTGCATCCTCAGAGCTATTACAGATGTACCCACAAGCATGACCTAGGATTCCAAGCAACGAAGTAAGTTCATTAAGAATGTTTAGGGCACTAATTGAGTCTCTAAAGCTTCACATTTTTGTATTGTTGTGGCAGTGTATTTTTTACAACAATGATGAGGTTCAGTATCAAGCAACACTCTACCTAATGCTCTTGGTGGAGATGCTTCTTCAAATAACGATGGAAGGATTTGAAAGAGTTTATTTATGCTACCTTACACTTGCCACTGGTTCACCTTGAAGTAAGTTTACAGGCCTATGAGGTTAACAAAGAAATTTTCAACCTGGTTGATGTTCCAAAAGAGTTAACATATGGGAAAACTTCATTTTCAGATGAAGAGAGAGTTTGTTTACGAGTAACTCATGGAAAGAAAAGAATGAAAAGAATTCTCATTAAGTGTTGTGAATAATGAATAATTTACACATGATATACTATGTATAACTCAATGAGTTCGACTTGAGGTGAACCAAGTTGTCATAGTGGTGGTCTAGAGTGATTTGGACACACACCAAAAGTTATGGGAGTGAACTGCCACATATTCTAGTCTCTCAGACAGTTACGGGAGTGAACGCCCACCTAGTTGAGTTAACTAGTCAACTAGTCTTCAGTTAACTAACTGAACAGAAAGTAGTGAGGAGTTAACTCAAGGAATCAAGGCTAATGCGCCACTCTGGTGATGATACCAAGGCAAGGTTGAATTAGCATGGTGATGATCCCAATGTTGCATGGTGATGATCCCAATGCAACATCTAAACTCAACTCAACTAGTCAAACTAAAGTGTCAACTGAAAGAGAATATTCTTCAGGTGGAATATTCTCTCCTAAAATATAGGAGACTAGATAATGACTAATTATGACTAATAAACAAATAAAAACCTTAGGAAAAAGAAATCCTAGGTGTGTTTTAAGTAACTTCAACACCCCCCCTGAACATCACTATGGTGAAAATAAAGATTGGGTCTCGGCAACAAGGCAATGTTAGGTACCCAAGTACAAAAGATACACTGAAAATAAAGTGAGGAAAGAGAGAAAACCTCATGAAAGAAACCCCCCCTCAAGGTACAATGTATGTAAAAAGAAGAACTACAGTTGTTAGGCAACTGTGTCCTTCACTCCAAGACGACCTCATAGAGAATGGAATTTTTGCTCAATGAAGGTCTTGGTGAAAATGTTTGTCATCTGTTTTGCTGAAGGATAGAACTGTAAGTCGATGATCCCCTCGTGTACTAAGTCCCGAATGTAGTGCATGTGGATCTCGATGTGCTTCATACGCTACCTCTAAACTAGATCTCTGCAAAACTTCAGAGTGCTTTGGTTGTCACACCAGATGACGATCGGCCAATGAAACTGAATGCCCAACTCAGTGAGAAAATGTTGTAGCCACATAGATTGAATGGTTATGTTAACTACCCCTCTATACTCTACCTCGGCTGAAGATAGAGAAATGGAAGATTGCTTCTTTCTCAACCAACATATAGGCCCGAAATCAAGACTGAGTAAGTAACCAAATGTGGACTTGCGATCAATGCTCTCTCCAGCCTAGTCAGAATCAGTAAACCCAATGAGATCTAATGTAGGTTCTGCTGCATAATGAATCCCAAAGGTGATGGTACCCTGTACGTATCGAAGCATATGCTTTGCAACTTTCCAATGTAGCTCGTGCGACTCCTGCATGAACCTGGAAACTACGCCAACTGCATATGAGAGGATTGGTCTAGAGTCTGTGAGATACAACAAGCTCCCCACTATATGTCTGTACAATGTGTTGTTAACTAGTGGAGTCTCCCTGCCATCCTCAAGTTTGAATCCCGATAGGAAAGGAGTCGAAGCAGACTTGCAGTCTATCATGTGAAATCTCTCAAGGAGATCTTGTGCATACTTGGCTTGAGACAGTTTGATGCCTGATGCATCCTGACTGATCTCAAGTCCAAGGAAGAAGTGTAGTGGGCCCATGTCCGTCATCAACAACCTATCATGAAGAATCCTCTTGACTACAACAATCGCTGAAGTCGAGCAACCGATGATCAACAAATCATCAACATACAGAACTAAAAGTAGAAGTGAATCAATCATCCTGAGCATCTATACATTCGGGTCTGATTTACAACATACAAAGTTCTATGAAAACAGGTAGAAGTCCATCTTGGCATACCATGCCCTCAGAGCCTACTTGAGGCCATAAAGTGACTTCTTCAGTCGACAGACCAAAGATGATTCCTGCATAAATCCCTGGGGCTTCTCCATGTAAATCTCCTCAGAGAGATCACTGTGAAGAAATGCATTATTCACATCCATCTAATGGACTTCCCATCCCTTGGTTGTCGTAGTGGCAAGGACCAATCGAATGGAATCCATCTTCGCTACTGAGGTGAAGGTCTCATCATAGTCAACACCATGAACCTGCTGAAATCCTTTGGCGAAAAGCCTGGATTTGTATCTGTTGATCTATCCATCCACTGTGCTCTTGGTTCTGCAGACCCATCTGCATCTGACAAGTTTCCTCCCAGAAGGAAGGGGAACTAGATCCCAGGTCTGGTTCTCGAGGAGGGAGTTGTACTCCTCCTACATGGCAGATTCCCAAAAGGGATTTCCAGCAACCTCGCCATAAGACTGTGGATCTGAAGACTGAACCAAGAAAAGATGTCTGGAAGGCAATGGTTCAGTGGCAGTGAGTGCAATAAGAGGCTCCTCGAAATAAGATCGAGTCCTCCTAGTATCGGCTGGATCACCAACAAGATCCCCTGCATCCTGAAGAGTAGTCTGTGCCCACTTCGGCCTCTGCTCTAGCTCTGCAACTGCATCTGGATTCTCTGACTCTGCATCTGACGGTACTGACTTTAAAATTGAATCTGAATCCTCTGAGTCCTTTGAATCATAACTCTCATCTGAAGAAGATTAGGCATGTGCATGCTCATTATCTCGGATAGGTGGAAGAGTAAAGGTGTTTGCATGCGGCTGTTGAGGTACATGTGAGATACTTTCCTTGAATTGGACACTACGCTCAATGATGAGTTGGTCCGAGGAAATATCAATAAACCAATATCCCTTCACATCATCAGGGTATCCAGCAAAAATGCACTCAGTGCTCTGTGGATCAAGTGCCTTTCTCTTTTCAGAGGGAATCCTAGACCATGCACGTGAACCAAAAATACGAAAGTCGGTCACTTCTGGTTTGAGGCTGCTCTAAGCCTCGTAGGGGGTCTTATCCTTGACAGATCTATGGAGAGATCTGTTTTGGATGTATGTTGCAGAGTTAAGTGCTTCGGACCATAGTCTCTGTGGTAGTGACTTTGCATGTGACATGCAAGATGCCATCTCCTTTAGAGATCAGTTTTTCCACTCAGCAACTCTGTTTTTCTTCGGAGTGTAGGGAACAGTATGCTGCAACTGAATCCCTGCCTCATGGAAAATATTATGGATCTCATGATTTACATACTCTCCCCCGTTATCAGTTCAAAGGACTTTGATCTTCTTTCCAGACTTTTTCTCAACCAAAGCTTTGAAATCTTTGAGGTGTTGAAAGACCTCGGAGTTTTCCCTGAGAAAGTAGATCCATGTAAAATGTGAGAAATTGTCAACAAAAATGAGAACAAACCTCATTTTCTTTTATCGATGGATGCAGAAAAGGACCCATGAGGTCACTATGGATCATATCTAAAGGCGTGGAAGCTCGCTGAGACTTTCCTTTGTCGAATTTCTCTTGAGGGTGTTTCTCGAGAACACATCTCTCACATACTCCCTTGGAGAAATGGATGTCTGGTAGACCATCAACTAATTTGTGTTTGCTAAGTTGTTGCATGTATCTGAAATTCAAATGTCCAAACCTTTTGTGCCATATCCTACTACCTTTATTAGCATGAGTAAGCAATAAAGTAGAATCAGGTTCAATGAATTCAGAAAATATATACAATCTAGACTGATGATTTACCTCACCGGTAGCAACCCTAGAGTAGGTTTTCATGTCGTAGATGTCCACAGAATTTGGTGTGAAGATGACTTTATTTCTGGTGCCAGAATTCTTCATCTGATACACAGATAAAAGGTTGACAGAAATATTGGGAACATGCAACACATTCTCGAAGCTTTCGTTGGTGAGTTCAATCCTTCCTTTGTCGATGACTTTGACAGAAGAGTTGTCCCCCATCAGAATAGGAGGACCTTTGCATGCATCCAATGAATAATAGAATGCTTTTGAGGCATCCATGTGATGTGATGCTCCTGAATCTATGATCCAAGCATTGGGAGAGAAGTCGATGACAATCAAGGCATGGCTAGAATTGCCTTTCTTGGAATTCAGATCTGGCTTCTTCTTCTTGGCACCCTCGGGGATGCGATCTCCAAGGTTGTTTTGTGAAGTATCTGAGACATCAAATCTATTTGTTTTTGCATGAATGCAGATTCTAAATGGAATCCTTTGTGACAGTATGTTCATTTCTCTCCTTTTCTTCCCTTTTCTCCTTTGGATCTAGAGGCATAGGTGAAGGGTTTTGTGTACCCTTCCATCTTCGTATATGCATGAGATTTCTGCTTATCTTTATCTTTAGATTTCTGATATTTATGGCTGCCACCATGCACAGTAAGTGCATGTTCCCTTGGGCCTTTGATTGCGCCCATGTTGATGATCTTGGTTTTCTCTTATGTTAGGGATTCGATAAAGTCCTCAAGAGAAGGCATCTTCTAGGTGGCTTGATCCGGATTATTTTCGGCACGAAATGAGATCGGAGATATAATAAAGAAATGCACAGAGATATCATAGGTATTCAATAATTTAAAAAAAATGTATCAGAGATGCAACCATAAACACAGATATATAGTAATACACAATTTCTATTCATTAAATAAATGTACAGAGACTGTAAAAATATAGAGTGAAAGACTCGCTAGAATGGTGGCATCTTATCTCTGAGAAGAGATGTGACGACTACTCGCATTCGCCAGAAGATCATTACAATGAGGCTCTGAAGAAATTTTTACAATAAACGGGAATGAAAAAAGTCCTAGACATCCAAAAACCTAACCCTAGGAGATGAAGCACCAAAAGTCATGTGGGACCCGTTTGGGTAAGTTAGTACATCAACTTCCTGGGGTTGTAACTTTTGCATACGATCTTCGTTTTAGGCGTATGATAGCTCGTTGGAAAGGTATCGTTGAGGAGATTAATTTTGGGGGTAAATAATGCATTCAACCATAATTGAGAACCTTTATCTCTAAAAACCTTCATTTGGGCCCTCAAAATGGCCCTGAAAGTTAAAAACTGCTAAAAATAGTAAATTGCCAAATTTGCCAAAAAATTGTTTTAAGCCAGTCAAAAAAGGTGAGTGGCCACCAATATCCACCTAGATCATTCCTCCCTTATTAGGAAGCAATGGTATCCATTTCGTTGAGTTCCCGGGGGAGAGCAAAAATCGTTTGTTGAATCTGCATCTTGGTGCGTTGCTTGCCTTGTTGGAAACGTCGTGCTGCTCAGTTTGTGGAAGTATATCACGAACCTGTTGAGGCTAAGGCTGTTCAACAAGTCAGGCTACATGAGAGAACAATGTGCATACGGAATCTTTTCTCTTTTTTGCAACCTTGTCAACCTGCTTCTGTTGGATAGAAGGTGCTTGGGGCGAAGCTATAGTGGTTGCAGTGTCCTTATATTCGCCTTCTGAACAGATTGTGAAGAAGCTAAATTTTGTAGTATGAGATACTACTTTGCGACACCTTTTAGGTGGAATAGTAGTCATAACTACCTCTGGTATTCTGTAGAGATGACGCCCCAGAGAAACAATGACACTGTGGGGTCAAGACTCATAAACAACGTGGCGCTTCCACATATATGGTTGGCCGAAGAGAACATCACAGACATATAGTGGGGAAACATCGCATAATACCTCATCCTTGAAGGGTTGGATGCCATATGACAATCGACATTGTTGGCTGACACGAAAATCTCATCCTTGGTGAAGCCACCCGATGTTGTATGGCTACGGGTGTGGTGTTGTCGACAATCCCAACTGTTTGACGACCTCTGTTGAGATGAGGTTTTTCTGGCTTCTGCTATCAACAACAAAATGCAATGGGGTCCCCTTCACCCACATCTGTGAATGAAAAAGGTGCTCCCCCTCTTCAGTATATGTTGGTTTTTCTGGTTGAATTGTTGTGGTCGCGATAATAACAATGGGGTCTGCGTCAATGATCTGTCTTTTACCAGTATTTTCAGAATTAGATTTTGAATCAGGGTTCAACTCCTTGTCTTTAATCTCGGCCACCAATGACTTTTTTGAGTGACATTCATTGGTGTTGTGCTAGGGGATTTTGTGGAAATTGAACCATTTTCTAGTGTCCTTCTTTGTCTTCCCGTGACCCTTCTTTTCATGTGGCTTGGACTGGTTTTCAGGAGACTGTTTGTTAGGGATGTCTTTGTCATACTTTGGTTGTTGCGGATTTGCAGAACCAAATCTCATTTGTTCTGGTGCTTAAATTTCTTCTCGATTGTAACAGCATATCAATAGGCAGCACTGAGTGATGAGATGTCTAGAAAATCCATTTCATTTTGGATGTATCTGTGTAGAGCCCCACGGTATTTCAGAACAAAATGTCATTTGGAGTCTTTGATACCTATCTTGGTGCACAAGGTACGGAAGGTATTGGTGAAATCCGAAACTTCTTGGCCCTTCTCTTGCCCCAGTGGGGTCCATCTCATGTACTGGTCCTCATAGTTTCCAATAGGGTAATATTGTTCCTTTATCGCATCCATAAAAAATCTCAAGTGGGATCGGCCCCATATATTTCAGACTCCTTTGTGGAAATCTGCTCAGAATAAGTTTCCCACCAATGTTTGACATGGGAGAGAGCTTTAAGGAGTGTGAAGGTGATCTTTTCTTTGTCGGAAAATTTGTGAATAGAGAAATAACCTTCTAGCAGATTTAACCATTTGTCTAGGGCTTCTGCATCTATCTGTCCTTCAAATACACGAATATCAAAATTAACTTGTACCTTGAAAGGAGAGGTGCCTCCAAAGTGGCCACTTGATGAAGATGTGTATGTTTCTATCAGCAGGCATTGAAGGATGTGGGAAAAATCCTCCATCATTTCATCCCTCTGTTGCATGAGAGCTTGCTCAAGCAACAGGCTGATAGGATCGTATGCTCCGTCATTTTTCTTTTCTTTCGCCATTGAGGGTTTCTTGGGTGTGTGAGAGAGATTTTCCTTAAGAGAGACAATCTTGAGACCCAACTTGCTATACTCAGACCTCGTCAGGGACATGCACTGAAAAAAATGACCAAGAATAGCCTGCTCTGATACTACTGATCCGGATTATTTTCGGCACAAAATGAGATCGGAGATATAATAAAGAAATGCACAGAGATATTGCAAGTATTCAATAATATAACATAAATGTATCAAATATGAAACCATAAACACATATATACAGTAATACATGATTTCTATTAATGAAATAAATGTA
>JASDQU010738761.1:81737-93162 GCA_032191745.1 Picea mariana
AACCAGATAATGGCAATGTCATACCACTAGATACCTATGAACATAATGGGTCGGCTCATGATGAGACCTCCCATCCTCTTGGTTAGGTCTTGTTTTATTATTTTTCTTTGGGTCCCTTTTGTTTCTTATCGAGAGGCCTGTTATTGCCTTCTCAGGGATCCCTGGGCGAGGCATCTCTAGGTTTTATTCCCTATGGATTTTATCTTTTACCAGCTACTTTTACCCCCTGGGCCTTTAGCCCCTTCTTCCCATAGGAAAAAGTGTAACCCCTCAAAGGTCATCCTAATTCCCGGACTAGGGGAATGGGATGGATGTATGGGAGATAAGATGTAAAATGATTGCATGGCGGGAGTGGACGATGGCTCTTCAAATCTCCCCTGGTGGATGACCAAAACCCATGGACACAAGCTTGCTAGGGCACCCCGTTAATCCCCCCAACAATGGTCAAGTGGGTTAGTGTAAAATCCAAGTAGTTGTCAGAAATGTAAGGAGCCTGATGCATATATAAGAAAGTTATAATGATAAAAAATGACACATACCATGATACCTGGACCAATTACCTCATGGAGCAAGAGTCTTCTCTGATGCAAGTCCAAGCCAATGGTGATGGATGTTGTTGCTGCTGACAGAAAAAATTTGGTGAAGAAAAAGAAGGATGGGCCCTCTAGGGCCATGTTCAGGTCAATCCTGCTCTCGGTACTCCATGTTTAGGACTTGTGGGCCTCGAGACATGATCTCCTAGTTATCCCTAGAAATCGGGGATAACATCTGGCTCCAACTCGGGGACATGTGCTCACCGTAGAGTGCATGAGAACCTCGGCATCTCTGGCATAAACCTGCAGACCTGCTCACACTCGAAAAAAAATACATCAGCAACAAAGATGGGGTGGTATTGCCACCCCATAAAATATAACATGTATACATAAGAAATAAAACAATCAAATGCATATGAGGAAACAAACATGGAATGCAGATGGTATAATACACGGAAAATGCCTACCTAATCATACTTACCTGTACCTTCATGTGTCTGGGGGGTAGTAATTCTTGATATGTAAAGTGTTTACTGGTAATTTCATAATCTCTCCTTCCATTGTTTCCAGGTTGAAGGAATTTGTACCTACACAACTCTCGATCTTGTAAGGGCCTCCCCATAGGTTGTCAAATTTTTTGTGCATGCCAGGATTTTCTTTTCTTTTATCCCACAGCAGGACAAGATCTCCTTTGGTGAAACTTCTTTCTTTGGCCTTGTCATCAAAATATTTTTTTATCTTCTCTTGGTTCCTTGTTATTTGACCCAAGGCATTTCTTCGTGTTTCATCTAATTCTATCAGCTGATCTATTCTTCCTTGGATCACCTCTGCATCTGTGTTGTATTGTTGTGCGAATCAGAGGATAGGAATTTGGAGGTTTACAAGAAGTTTTACTTCGAGTCCATATACCAACTCAAAAGGAGTCTTCCCCATGGAAGTTTTTGTTGTTATTCGATCTGCCCATACTACATACTTTATTTTACTATCCCATGACTTCTTATTTTCTCCGACAACCTTCTTCAGGATATTCATGCGGTTCTTGTTGGTTGACTCTGCTAACCCATTTCCTTGTGGGTAGTAGTTTGAAGAATGGGATAGGGTAATGCCATATTTGAAACAAAATTCTACCAGAGCGTAAGAGCTAAAAGCTTTGGCATTATCCATAGTGATTTTGGAAGGGACGCCAAACCTAGTTATGATCCGATCTTCCAAGAAGTTCATGACAACCTCTTCGGTGGCCTTCTTTGTAGGAATTGATTCAACCCATCTAGTGAAATAATCTGTAGCTGTCAGAATCCACTGATAGCCATTACTTGAATTATCCTTCAATTCACCAATAAAATCTAGGCCCCATTGTTGAAAGGGTGCCTCCACTACTACCGGTTTCAAAGGCTGTGCTGGAAGTTTTGGTTTGCTGGTGAAGTATCGGCAAGGCTGGCAAGACCGAACGTGCTGATAAGCATCTGAGAAAAGTGTTGGCCAATAATAACCAGCCCTCAAGATCTTATGGGTAGTAGTACGTGTAGCAAAGTGTCCACCACAATGCCCAGAATGCAATTCCTCCAAGATCTTCTTTGCCTCTTCCTTGTTTACGCATCGAAGTATAACACCAACAGGATTCTTCCACCCAAATCCATCTTCAGTAAGGCAATACTACATAGCCTTCAACCTCAAATCCCTCCTCTTGTAATCTACCAGATGATTAGGGAAAGATAAGTTCTTTAGATAATAAACTATGTCGGAATACCACTCATCATGTTCTAGTTCACTGACTATTACATTCACCTGCTCATTCTCACCAATCTGTATGGCTTCCTGATTTCTTTCAGTTAGAATTTGGGCCAGACCTTGTCCCTTTATTATCTTGGTGGGTTTTATCTCTAAGTCATATTCTAGGATTTTCGAAACCCACTTTCCTCGAGTACCCATACAGTCTTGTTGGGATAAAACATCCTTCATAGCTGGGTACGGGACATAAGCCTTGATTTTATTGTAACCAATGTAATTCCTGAAATGTTTGAGTGATTTAACCAAGGCATAGGCCTGATTCTCTGCGATGGAGTAGTTCAATTCTGAATTTCTTAAGACTTTTCTCATAAAGGCTACGGGATGTTCATAGTTGTCAGCATCCTTCTGCATCAATATGCCTGTGATAGTATCCTGAGATGCAAACGAGAAAATTATGAAATCCTGTGAAAAATCAGGACTAATCAAGATGGGGGCTTGGGAGATGGCATTCTTTATATCTTCAAAATATCTGTCAGTCTCATTTCGCCACCTGAAAGAAACATCCTTTTTTATCAGAGCGCTTAATGGTTTTATCCTTTCAGCAAAGTTAGGCACAAAACTACAGATGAAATTGATTTTTCCAAGAAAATATTGTAAAGCTTTCTTGTTGACTGGAGGTCGGACATCTCTTATAGATTGTACTCTTTTAGGATCAACAGAGACTCCTCCTGGTGAGGCCACGTGTCCTAACAGTTTTCCTTCATCAATCCCAAAAACAGACTTCTTAGGATTTAGTGAGATGCCATACTTCCTACACCGTTCAAAAAAAATCCTGAGGTGGGAGAGATGGTCTTTCCTATCCTTGGACACAACAGTGAGGTCATCTTGGTAAATTTCTATGATTTTTTGTATAAGGTCCTTAAAGGAAAAATCCATTTCTCTCTGAAAGGTGGCATCCGCATTCATGAGGCCAAACGGAATTCTCAAGTACATAAAAGTTCCCCAGGGTGTAGTGAATGCAGTCTTGAGTTGATCCTCCCTTTTGAGTAAAACTTGGTTGTATCCTGAGAATACATCTAGCATAGACATCATCCCTGCCCCTATGACTCGTTGAAGCAGATGTTCCATGTTTTGGAGGGGATAATTATCCTTCAACGACAACTGGTTGAGGTTGCGGAAATCAACACACAGGCAGATATCACCATTTTTCTTCTGAACAACTACCAAGTTTGACATCCAAGACGAATACCTGATTGGGGCTATGATACCAGCATCAACCATCTTTTGAAGTTCCTTTTGTATCTGTCCAGCTAACTTCGGGTTGATATGCCTTAACTTTTGTCGGAATGGCTTGGCTCCTTCCACCAAGGGTATAGCATGTTGGATAACATCTCCTCTATAGGCCTTTAAGTCATCATAGTTCCAAGCGAAGGTGTCTTTGAATTCCCTAATGAGCTCCAGTATTTCCTTCCTCTCTTTCTCAGTAGTCCCCTTTCCTATCTTGACCATTCTCGGCTCCATCTCAGTACCAATGTTGAATTATAAGGCTTCCTCAACTTGCTTATTGGTTCTTTTTCCTTTGAAAACATCATGCCTGTCAAATAGGTTCTCTAAAGGAATACAACCTTTTGGTAAGGTATTGTTTTGCAGGTTGATGATTTTCAAGTCCATAGAATCAGCCAGGAAAGTAACTTGTGTATCTGTGAATTCTTTGTTATTCTCCATAAATCTGATAATTTGATCATCGTCCTCAAAGACCTACCAGTGCTCTAGATTGTCGGGGATAGAAGGTCTAAAAAGAACCTCCATTCTGCACAGATCATGAAGAGGTCCTTTGCATGGTTGCAAAGTGGAAGCTGAGACAACCAGAGCATCAGCTACATGGTTTTCTTCTTGAGGAACAACTTCAATTGATATCTTTCTAAAGGATTTTGAAAGATTCTGAGCTACATCTCGATACCTTTTTAACTTTTCATTCTTAGTCACAAATCTCATCAGAACTTGCGATACGATGAGGTTTGAGTCACCTTTCACTTCTAGGATTGTAACACCTTTGTCGATCGCTAGATTGAGTCTCAGAATAAAAGCTTCATATTCAGCCACATTATTGGTGCAATAGAATTCCAGCCTATATGAATGGTAGAAGACCTCACCTGATGGAGCTGTTAAAACTATTCTAGCACCTGATCCAAAGCTTGAGTGTGAGCCATTGAATTCCAATGTCCAGATTCCTTATGTTTCCTCAACTGTGACCATGTCCAAATTTCCTTCTTGAATGAACCAATCATTTAGACCACTATTGATGCATAAAAGCTGATCATCTATCTCATCAGGATTTTCGACTGGTGATCCAACAAAGGGCTCATTGTAGATGGAGTAAAATCCTCCTTCAGGATGAGGGATGATGGCTCTAGACTGTTGTTTGTGAGTGCTCCCATTCAAGTGCTCTATAAGGTCATTGTGGAGGATAATCCCAAAATTATTAATATCATTCATGACGACCACATTCATCAAGAAAGGAGCATTGGGACAAGAGTCAAAGGACACCTCAAGATTGTTGATGATTCCTTTTGCGAAATTATCTCTGGTATTTGCTTGTGAGACTTTTAGGCCCAATTGTTGCACAACTTCTTCTGTCATTATATTGTTTTTGGCTCTTGGGTGCAGGAGACAGATGTGGAGGAGAAAATCTTTGACTTGGAGGGAGACATAAAAGGGTTTGAAATCACAATTTTTAGAAACAGGGTGTCCCACTTGATGAATAAAAAGAGAGAAGTCTTCAGGAAGACTTGGCTCAATGTTATTGTGTGAGTTATCCACAACTTCATCCTCTGGATAGGCCCTCTTTCATGGAGGTTATTGAGGAGAGATAAAACTCTCATGAGAAGGTCTCCATTTCCTTTTGGTGGGAGCTGATTCGATCTGGAGGATGCTTGGAGGTTTCGGTTTTTCCATAGGTTCATTACCTGGGTCCCATAGTTTGCAATTCAGGTTTCTTTGTTGAATGTAGTCATCAAAATCAAGATTTCTTTCAATTTGAAAGGCCATGTCTTGTGCTTCTTCTAAAGTTGTTGGTGACCGGTCCTTAACATTGAATTTCAAGGTTCCTTCTAAGGAGGACAAGAAGTGATCGATGATGGCTTGTTCTGAGCCAACCTTTGATCGGATCTTCTTAAGGAAAAGGTTGAACCTATCACTAAAGTCTCTTATACTTTCACAAGGTCCTTTGCAAATGTTGAGATATTGAGAAAAGGAGTCTTGTGAATGCTCACTATCACACCACCTTATTTTAAAAGATTTTTGTAACTCTTCAATGTTTTTTATGCTTCCCTTAGGACATCCATCAATCCAAAATTTAGCATCTCCTGTAAGAGAACTCACAAAGAGCCTCATAAAGACATCAGGGTGACCTTGACCGGTTAAATGGAAGTCAACACTATCTCAAAAATGGGTCCAATGTGAGTTTCCAGGGGTGCCCTTTCCTGAAAAGAAAGGTAGCCAAGAGTTTGCATCTGTGGGCAAATCATGTAATCCACCCTGGATGTTGCCAAAGTCAAAGAAATTGAAACTTTCTAAATGATACCATTTGTGAGGATTTGGATTGGCTAGAGGCACAGGGTTTATTAGAGTGGTGGTTGCCACAGTAGCGGGATTTGAGTATAGTTTCCGCTACGAGTCATCATAGAGTCGCCAGATGGTTTTCCTAAAACTATCAAAGGATAGGGGAATAAAGTCTTAGTGGAGTCGCTAGGTAAGCTTGTAAGAGAAAGGTATTTTGAGGCAAGGCTTACCAAAGGATTTGTCATTGAGGAAGATTGACTCAGTGTTCCCTGGCAACGACGCCAAAATGTTATCACGCAATTTGTCTTTTAGGTCACAGGCTACAGGCTAGTGGACAAACTGGCGTAACTGGAACCTTCCTCGCCCAATGTCACCTCGATGGGGAGTTTATTTATATTTAGGGAGGTTATCCCAAGGGAGATGTCCCTGGTAACCTGGGGTTTGAAGAGGCAAAGAGTAAAAGGTCAAGAGTTAAGGTTTTCCCTCCTCGCAGGTTACCACCAGTATCAGATAATCTGGCTAATCAACCAATAAAGAAGTGAAGTCCCTGTTGAAAACACCTGCCTAGAACAAGATGATAACAGTGCAATACAATATTTGTAGGCTATAACTCAAAGGGTTAGTACTTCTTAACTATCTGATTTTAATTAATAAGCAATGTAATAGACAAGATGAAGTCAACGTTCTGCTAAATAGCCTATGTAAGATCACCAATTCATCAATGTCTACAAAAACAACCAAGCCAACAATATTTTCAATCAATAATTGTTCAATAAATGCTTGATGTCATCAATTTAATTGCTTATTTAATATTCAAAGGCTTGTTGTGTCAGGTATGACGTCATCCTAGGTTAGTAGTGTTGGGGTTAGTTAGGGTTTCAAAGATTTAAAGTTTGAAAGATAATTTTTGTGCACTACAAGCTCAACGTTGGAGAAATCACTAGTGCCTTAGGGTAAATGGAGTCAAAGCAAGGGTAAAAGATCTCTAGAGGACTTAAAATTAGAGACTAGAAGGTAGGGTTCCAAGGTGCTGCAATGGCAGGGCCCTAGAATCAAAACCCTAGGGGAAGGAGGCTCATTCTGGTGTTGCTTAAGCAAGGCCTCGTGCTCCTTCCTCCTTCTCTAAAAGCTCTTGGCAAAATGGCTAGCTTCAAAGCCAAGAGAAATACTCCAAGAAGAGTTGGGCCTCACTTGAAACACCAAAAATACCAAATAAAGGCTAAAAGATAGTATCTCACAAGAGAGTGAGTTGTTGCTCTCTTAAAATGAGGGAAAAACATCCTCAATATATATCAATCCATGACCTTCTAATTACAAAATAGGTCATTAAAACAGCCAACAAGGCTGACTACAAAATTTACACTATTTTTACATTAATTGCTAGATAAATGACATGAACTGAGCAAAAGGTGGGACGTCAAGCCCTTCTGAGGGAGACGTTGGCCCTTTTTGGGCATATCTAGCATCCAGAAGCCAGACGTTAGCCCCTTTAGGGCTCCTCCAAGCTGTCACACATGCCAATCACCTCATCACACTGCCACATGCTCAAGGTGACGTCCATATCTCCTGGGTGACATCCTATCATTCAAGAGGCAAACGTTCCATCTGAAGTGGGGATTCCCCCTAGGCCGGGATCTGCCAAAGTGTCCTGGGTGGAACATCCTTCTTTCTTCATGTGCAAAGGCTCATCATGATGTTGTCCTGTCTCTGCCATCCCAACAACCATATGATGGTCTCTTCAGCCCCATGGAGGTCCGAGCTAATCATCTCCCCATGTGTACCGGTCCACTGGTACCTGTCCGTCGGGCATGGTCCTGCACATCAAAAACTTCGCCCTCCATGGGCTCATTAGTCCTTGGGATCATAGCAATGTCAATCATATCTCATCATTAAATTTATCAAATNGTACCAGTCCACTGGTACCTATCCGTCGGGCATGGTCCTGCACATCAAAAACTTCGCCCTCCATGGGCTCATTAGTCCTTGGGATCATAGCAATGTCAATCATATCTCATCATTAAATTTATCAAATACATGCATAAAACCCCTAGCATATCATCTAATAGCTCAAAGACATTACACTGACCTACTATACAAAGTTGAAGGAAGAGACAGAATAACCTATTGGGCCAGCATCCATAAAAAGAAGAGAGTTTCCAAAGAAGATTATTCAAGCCATGTAACATGAAGTGATATGGTTTAAGGACATCCAGTCGTAGTGAAGACCAGGGGTAGGTATTGTCCGTGGGTGCCTTTGTAGGAGGTGAGTTGTACCTGTCATGGATGCAGTTCTTTCCAAGCCCCTTTATTGCCTTTATTCTTTTCTTATTTATTACTTTTTCTTCCTTTTTACTTAAAGGTCTGACCAGAGGATACTACCTTGGCATGGTGACCAGAGCTGACAATGTTACCCACTAGTATTTTCACAGAAGTGATAAGGCTAGCTCATGATGAGGCCCCCTTTCCCTTGGCCATGCAACCAAAGGTCATTGCCCTGGCGTGGTAACTAGATAATGGCAATGTCATACCGCTAGATAACTATGAACATAATGGGCCGACTCGTGATGAGACCTCCCATCCTCTTGGTTAGGTCTTGTTTTATTATTTTTCTTTGGGTCCCTTTTGTTTCTTATCGAGAGGCCTTTCATTGCCTTCTCAGGGATCTCTGGGTGAGGCATCTCTAGGTTTTATTCCCTATGGATTTTATCTTTTACCAGCTACTTCTACCCCCTGGGCCTTTATCCCCGTCTTCCCATAGGATAAAGTGTAACCCCTCAAAGGTCATCCTAATGCTCAGACTAGGGGAATGGGATAGATGTATGGGAGATAAGATGTAAAATGATTGCATGGTGGGAGCGAACGATGGCTCTTCAAATCCCCCCTCGTGGCTAACCAAAACCCATGGACACAAACTTCCTAGGTCACCCCTTTAATCCCCCCAACAATGGTCAACTGTATTAGTGTAAAATCCAAGTAGTTTTCATAAATGTAAGGAGCCTGATGCATATATAAGAAAGTTATAATGATAAAAAATGACACATACCATGATACCTAGACCAATTACCTCATGGAGCAAGAGTCTTCTTTGATGCAAGTCCAAGCCAATGGTGATGGATGTTGTTGTTGCTGACAGGACAAATCTGGCGAAGAAAAAGAAGGATGGGCCCTCTAGGGCCATGCTCAGGTCAATCCTTCTCTCGGTACTCCATGTCTAGGACTTGTGGGCCTCGATACATGATCTCCTAGTTATCCCTAGAAATCGGGGATAACAAGACCCATGGTATTTCAAAACCAAATTTCACTTGGAGTCTTTGATACCCAGCTTGGTGCGTAAGGTATGGAAGGTATTTTTGAATTACGGAACTACTTGTCCCCTCTCTTTCCGCAATGTGGTCCATTTCATGTACTGGTCCTCATAGTTTCCAACAAGGTAATATTGTTCCTTTATTGCATCCACAAAAAAATCCCAAGTGGGATCGACCCCATATATTTCAGACTCCTCTGTGGAAATCTGCTCCCAATAAGTTTCTCACCAATGTTTGACATGGGGGAGAGCTTTAAGGAGTACGAAGGTGATCTTTTCTTTGTCGAAAAAATTGTGAACAAAGAAATAACCTTCTAGCAGATTTAACCATTTGTCTAGGGCTTCTTCATCTATCTGTCCTTCAAGTACAGGAATATAAAAAATAACTTGTACCTTGAAAGGAGAGGTTCCTCCAAAGTGGCCACTTGATGAAGATGCACCTGTTGTTATTGGCAGGCGTTGAAGGATGTCGGAAAAATTCTCCATCATTTCGTCCCTCTATTGCGTGAGAGATTTCTCAATCAACAGACTGATAGGATCGTCTTCTTCGTCATTTTTATTTTCTTCCACCATTGAGGGTTTCTTGGGTGTGCGAGAGAGGTTTTCCTCAAGAGAGACAATTTCAATACCCAACTTGCTATACTCAGACATCGTCGGGGACATGCNGTTGACAATGTTACCCACTAGTATTTTCGTAGAAGTGATAAGGCTAGCTCATGATGAGACCCCCTTTCCCTTGGCCATGCAACCAAAGGTCATTGCCCTGGCGTGGTAACTAGATAATGGCAATGTCATACTGCTAGATAACTATGAACATAATGGGCCGGCTCATGATGAGACCTCCCATCCTCTTGGTTAGGTCTTGTTTTATTATTTTTCTTTGGGTCCCTTTTGTTTCTTATTGAGAGGCCTTTTATTGCCTTCTCAAGGATCCCTGGGCGAGGCATCTCTAGGTTTTATTCCCTATGGATTTTATCTTTTACCAGCTACTTCTACCCCCTGGGCCTTTATCCCCTTCTTCCCATAGGACAAAGTGTAACCCCTCAAAGGTCATCCTAATGCTCAGACTAGGGGAATGGGATGGATGTATGGGAGATAAGATGTAAAATGATTGCATGGTGGGAGCAGACGATGGCTCTTCAAATCCCCCCTGGTGGCTGACCAAAACCCATGGACACAAACTTCCTAGGGCACCCCTTTAATCCCCCCAACAATGGTCAACTGGATTAGTGTAAAATCCAAGCAGTTGTCATAAATGTAAGGAGCCTAATGCATATATAAGAAAGTTATAATGATAAAAAATGACACATACCATGATACCTAGACCATCTACCTCATGGAGCAAGAGTCTTCTTTGATGCAAGTCCAAGCCAATGGTGATGGATGCTGCTATTGCTGACAGGACAAATCTGGTGAAGAAAAAGAAGGATGGGCCCTCCAGGGCCATGCTCGGGTCAATCCTGCTCTCGGTACTCCATGTCTAGGACTTGTGGGCCTCAAGACATGATCTCCTAGTTATCCCTAGAAATCGGGGATAACAAGACCCATGGTATTTCAGAACCAAATGTCCCTTGGAATCTTTGATACCCAACTTGGTGCGCAAGGTATGGAAGGTATTTTTGAATTACGAAACTGCTTGTCCCCTCTCTTTCCGCAGTGTGGTCCATTTCATGTACTGGTCCTCATAGTTTCCAACAAGGTAATACTGTTCCTTTACCGCATCCACAAAAAAATACCAAGTGGGATCGACCCCATATATTTCAGACTCCTCTGTGGAAATCTTCTCACAATAAGTTTCTCACCAATGTTTGACATGGGGGAGAGCTTTAAGGAGTGCGAAGGTGATCTTTTCTTTGTCGGAAAATTTGTGAACAAAGAAATAACCTTCTAGCAGATTTAACCATTTGTCTAGGGCTTCTTCATCTATCTGTCCTTCAAGTACAGGAATATAAAAAAAAACTTGTACCTTGAAAGGAGAGGTTCCTCCAAAGTGGCCACTTGATGAAGATGCGCCTGTTGCTATCGGAAGGCGTTGAAGGATGTAAAAAAAATTCTCCATCATTTCGTCCCTCTCTCGCGTGAGAGCTTTCTCAATCAACAGACTGATAGGATCGTCTTCTCCGTCATTTTTATTTTCTTCCACCATTGAAGGTTTCTTGGGTGTGCGAGAGTGGTTTTCCTCAAGAGAGACAATCTCGAGACCCAACTTGCTATACTCAGACATCATCGGGGACATGCACTAAAAAAATGATCAAGAGTAGCCTGCTCTGATACCACTGATCCGGATTATTTTTGGCAC
>JASDQU010738761.1:116948-133389 GCA_032191745.1 Picea mariana
ACAACAAGCTTTATAGGAAAGAATCATATAACTGTATCATATTAAATGTGAAAGAGAGATTACAACCATGGCCTTGATGTCGTAAGGTCCCTTCCAATTGTCCTTCATTCTCCACACACTTCCACTCTAATAATTCTGAGAGCACAAATCTGATAATATTCACAATCTATCTTGACAAAGTAGCTCATCTAGCCAAGCTAACAATCTCCAAAGCTGAATCCAATCCAAGCTAATCCCAAAAGCTCCAAAGATAACCAAAAGCTAACTTTATCCATGAGAACTCCTCTCCTTTTATAAGTTGAAGAGGATAAGGTGAGGAGGTTAGGATGATCCCACTAAATCAAGAAAGCGAGTAAGATCCAAACCATTCAGATGCCACCTCACCATAGAAGTTTCTCCTTCTAGAAGATTTGAGAAAACGCTTTTTTTTCCCACGTGTAGGCATTCTTGCACCTTGCCTATAGAGCAACCTGCGAACATCTCGCACCCTAGCTATGGTGCAACCTGTGAGAATCAATCATTCTCACACCCTTCCTATATAGCAACCTGTGAACTTCCTTTTTTACAATTTTTTTAAAAGGGAAAATACAACTTTTTTTCTCAGGAAAAGTTCTTGTCCCTTCTCTCTTCAAGAACTCAGGCCACTGACCCCTCTGAACAAAAACAGATAGGTTTACATAATTAATGGTCATAGGGATGATGAAAATAATGTGTAACAATGCTCTAACCCCTCTGTATTTTTCTGTAGAAAAACAACAGTCAATGTGTCAAATAAGGCAAAAGAAAATATCAAAAATTCCTTAGAATAGTCATGGTTTATGAGCACAAGTGCTTCCATCAAAGATTTTTTGATTTGATCGAAAGAATCTCGAGCTTCAAAAATCCATTTCACCTTGCTTCCCTTTCTTAGCATGCCTATAATGTGCTTAACCAACTCAACAAAATTAGAAATGAATCTCCTCAAAAAATTGATTTTACCAAAGAAAGATTGAACCTCTTTCTTAGATCTAGGAAAATATAAGGTCTGTATGGCTTCTACTCTATTTGGATCCATTCTTACTTCTTCTGCTGACATAATATGCCCCAATAATTTACCCTCCTTCATAACAAACAAAGATTTCATAGGATTGAGGGAGAGACCAAACCTTTTTCACTTCAGGAAGACTTTCTTCAGATGATGACAATGCTCTTTATCAAACCTTGAGAATACTATAATGTCATCCAAATAGATGACTACAAATTTATCTTTTTCCCCAACAAAGGAAATGTCCATGGCTCACTAGAAGGTTTATCCTCCATTCATCAATCCAAAGGGAATTTTTGCATACATAAATGTAACCCAAGGAGTAGTGAAGGTTGTTTTGTCTTTGTCTTCTAGTAGGACAGAGATCTGGTTGTAGTGATAAAATCCATCAATCATTGAAATCCTAGATGAACCGGTCACTCTCTGCAAAATGTGCTCCATCTTTGGCAAGGGGTAGTTATCATTTTTGGAGCTTCTGTTCAAATTTCTGAAATCAACACACAATTTGATTTCCCCATTTTTCTTCCTCACTGGCACCAAGTTAGCCACCCATTCTGAATATATCAAGGGAATGATGATCTGAGAATCCATCAAATTTTTCACTTATTTTTCCATAATAGGCAGTAGAATGCGCATTTATCTGTCTGAGTTTCTTCCTGAAAAGTTTGGCCTCTTCTTTCAAAGTGATTTTGTGTTCCATGATGTCTTTTTCATATGTTCTTAAATCTTCATATTTCCATGCAAACACATCTGGAAACTCTTTCAAAAGATTGACATACTCATCCCTTTGTTCCTTTGACAAGATGCTAGACAATTTAACATACTTAGGATTTTCCTATATTCCTAAATTGCATTTTGTCACATCAATATATTTAGTTGAACCTTTAACCTTTACAACAATGTCATTTTTATCAAACGATCTCTACAAGGGGAAAAGTCCCTTTGGAATATGTTTAGTTGGTAACTGAACAATATTATACTAAACAATTTTATTCACAAAAATATCAACATGGGGGTTTTCTTTAGTATCCTAATCCTGATCAATATGTAAATAAGAAAACTCATCCACAGTCTCAAGAAATATTTTTATTTCAAGATCATCCTCAAAAACCTTCCAATGTTTGACATTGTCAAGAATAGAGGGTTTGTATTTTACTTCCACCTCATACTTGATATTTGGGGGAAACAGAACCCTAAAATTACTTTATAAGACAACCAATGCGTATGCCATAGAGTTATCCTCTCTTGGAACAAATGAGATATTAAAATCCAAGAAGAAACTATCAACAATATCCCATAATTAATTTCGGTAAGCCCTTAACCGGGGGTGTTTAGCTTGATATAGATATTTGACTTCATGAACAATTAACTCAGCATATCCAAACATTTCTAGCTCCTCAATCTTCATGTCTTTGGTAGCTCTCAAACCCAAAACTAGCACCTCATATTCTGTCACATTTTTTGTTGTTTCATATTCAAGATTATAAGACAAAGATATGATCTCTTGGGTAGGGGAAATGAAAACTACCACAGCACCAACACTTTCCCTAGAAGAGGCTCCATCAAAAAACATTTTCCAAACATAGGTATTAGGAGGAGGGTCTTCACAAGAGGTGATGAGCTACTTTCTAATTTCTATAGGTGTTTGATGAGCATCAGTGAGTTGTAACATATTGGTTCCTAAATAACTATCTACTACAAAAATGGGGTGGTTGGTAGGATTTTCTTCATTACTGATAATGTAAGTGAGTTGTGCTTCCCTATAAATCATTCTATGTTCCCCCCCAAACATAGGAATAATGGCATATGAAAGATCCATCTGCAAATTTCCCCCTACTCCTTTGATCCAAGATCTAGACAAAAGAATCCCAAACTTAGGGGGGACATCAGCCACCACAATATCCATGACCACACTTTTTATTGGAAATTGGAACAAGGAAACAACCAGGTCTTTAATAACCCCAAGGAAATTCACCTTCCTAGAATCAAATGAGTACAGGTCATGGTAAGTTTTTGTAACCTTGAACCTAAGCTCCTCCATGAAAATCTTAGGCATGAGATTGCGAGATGCCCCTGAATCCATCAAACAGTTGTACAACACTTTATCATGAATGTTCAATGATGTATATAAAGGAGGGGAGGATTCATCTCTATCCTCTACCAAAGGTCCCATTATGACAGTAGGCTTTTCATCTTGGATGTTCACTGAATCTGTGGAATAAGATGAAGGTTCATGCTCTGTTTGTAAAGGTACCTTTTGAAATCCTCATTTTTAACTATCTCCAAGAAAGGAACATGAATTTTAATATTTTGAATCTCATTCTCAAAGATAAAAGAGGAGGGAGGCTTTAGAATCACCTTCACTTATGGCATAGGGATCTTAACCACCACCCGAGTTTTTGTGCCTCTTTTTCTTTGGTTCTAGCTTCCACACTTTTTGCAGGATTCTTTGCTCTAGTAGGTTGATCATGAATGTCATTCTTTCCCTCCTTCTTCTTGGACCTAAGGTTGTATCTATTTGGATTTCCATTGGTCCTTTCCCCTTTTCTCAGCTCATTCAATTGGCTATCTATGAGAGACTCTTCATATGAATATTGGGTTAGATGAGGAGATGAAGAGGTGTCACCAAAACAATGGATTTTAGGATCAGTTTCTTCTTCTTCTCCTTCTTCATCAATAACCAGGTTATTTTGTAGAGGGGATTGGATTTTTAATCATCCCTATCCCTATTTATTTTATCTCTCTGGATTATCTTAGGGGAATTATTTGGTCTTCTGAAATTACCCATGTTATCAGTATTATGGGTGTTCCTATAGCCTTGTTTCCCCTCAAATTTCAATTTCTCCATTTCTACAGAAAGTGATTTTACCAGTTTTGTCAACTCATACACTTGACGGTGGGTAGAAGAGGAACCATAGGTTGAAGATTTATACCTACCTTTTCTTCTATCTATATCATCCTTAATCCTAAGTTTGTCAACTGCCAATATATTGGAATCTACTTCAAGGGATGCATCTTTCATATGAGCCAAGGAGGTAGCTCTTTTTTCTCTCAAAAGGAGGCAAACCTCACGGTCAAAAGTGATAGCATAAGTAATATTGGTAGATATTTATGTAGGATTAATTTAAGTGGGAATCTTATTGTACATCTTATAAAATCTCTTTGAGAAGTATGAAACAGATTCCCCTTCTTTCCTTTTAAGTGACCCAAATTATGTAATATAGTAAAGGAAATATTTTTTTATCCACCCAATGTCTCAAAAATAAATTATCCAGAGCTTCAATCCCATCAATAAATCCAGGAGTCAAGCCCCTGAACCATTTTCTAGCTTCACCATCAAGGCTCTGTACAAAAAATATCATCTAGACATCTTCATTTTCAATATTAAGATTGTCTACATAACTGTAAAAAGTTGAAAGGTGTTCTTCTGCAGTTATGTCTTCCTCCACTGTAAACTTGATCATGTACTTGAGGTAATATCCAACTAGTAGGGCATTCATAGGCTGAGGTTAAACAAGAGGGGAATCCTTAGCAGCCACTATGGCATCCATTCTGTTTCTAGGAGGATTAGCACCTATCATTGGGATGTGAATTGTAGGAGAACTAGGAGGAGATGGATTTTGGACAGGTGGGACTGGAGTTGTGTTTCTAGGGGAAAGGGGAAATGATTGAGTGTTGGAGGATAATGGTATAGGGTTCAAGAGAAAATAATTTTCCTCCTTTTTAGATACAACAACTTTGACAGGAAGAGGAGTAGGAAAAATCAAAGTGGGAAAATCGTCTAAGGTTCTTGGTCTAAACCACTTTATGATCTCAGGGGAAATAGGAGTGTCAAAATTTTATTCTAAATGAGGCCTAGAAGGGGAGAATTCAATAGGGAAGATTCCAAAATTTAAACTTCTAGAAACCACAATAGATGGTAGAAAAGGAGAATTTGATGCAGCGATTGGAGTTTTAAAAGGATAATTATGTAAATTACCAGAATCACCATGTAAAACAGCTAAAGGTCCTTCTTGAGAGGTATTTCCCTTTTTTATAATCTTTCTGGGTCAGATTTAGGTGTTTCCAAAGGCATTTGTGGAGTAGACCTCTTGTGTCTTCCTTTGGGAGACACAATTGAAACAGTGGAGTCACCAAGTGCAACTTGCAATCTTCAAGGTATTAATTTTTGATGCACCTTCAGAATCATAATTTCTTTGTCGTTGAATCCAAGTGAAACGTCTTCAATTCATTCCCCGAAAATTGTGCCAAGAATGTTAGCACTAAGATTCACCCTCAGATTGCAAGAGGATAAGCTTAGTACCCATTAGAATGTTTGGTGGAGGTTGGTTTTATGAGTGGAGGTCAAATGGACATAGCTCAGTACAAGAATGTTTTAACACAGGAACTGGACTAGAAATGCATAGGAAAATGAGGTCCTCATTAACTTCAGTAATTAATTTAAGGTTAAAGGTGAGTAGAAGGAATAATTAGCAAGAAAGGTGGATAAGTCTACCATGTGCATTTGGCTTTCAAGAATCCTGGTGAAGAAAAACGCAGGCACAAGAGAACTCTTGAACTTAAGTTTCAAACACTGAAATATATTACAAATACATAATAATCAAACCTCCATTACTACATGACTATAAAAAATCATATGGATCCTCCATGCACGAGCATTTTCACATAGGAAGGAGCAAGATAAAAAATATTTGACTAAAACTGGTCACAACAATACTATAATCAAACCTACAATACAATACAACTACAACCCTCATGTGGATCCTCCATGCACGAGTGTTTCAACACAGATTAAACAAGATGATGAAAGAAACTGACTTCTATTAATGTGAAAGTATCAAGTATCATACAAAACCATAGAACAACTCTATTATCAAAATATTACAAAAAAGGGAGCTCTGCTCAACCAGTTGACGACCTTAACAAATTCCTAAAATGATCTCTTTATACTAAGATCCCTTCACAATTGCTAGAAGTGTGATATGATCTAGCCATCCCATCTAAATATTTCCACTTGTGTACCTTCTCTGTAGGACTATGCATGTATCTTCCTTGAGATGGTAGTTATCTATCCTCGGTTAGGGCTTCCATGCCTTCTATTTATGGAGTGAGCCGAGGTTTTAACTACCGGCCCGTGTCCATTATCTGATATCTCATCGGGATAGAGACAAGGGCTGATAACTAGGGGGCAGAAATTTGCTATGATTAGGTATGATGTTGAATCAGCATGTGAATTCAGAGCCGTCGAAATCATTTTGGAACCATACCTCTTTTGAGCTAGAAATGCACTGCATTCCACCACATTGCTCTCCCCAAAAAACATGGTTTAGATTTCGTCCGACCTAAAGAATTTAATGTCCGAGCACATTGCAGCCCCAAAATGGAGTGCGACCGTTAGTATGATCACGATTTGAGATCTGGGCAGTCCCTCTATTTCAGCACCACCGCTAAAGCTTTACCTGCCTGCCAACTTCAAAAACTCTTTAATTATTCTTGAGGGAGGCACCAATTTTGGTGCTAGGGAGCTCTAATGTTGAACAAAAATATTTCTCGAAGAAAAAATTATTGAAGATGACATGGTGACTTGATGTCATTGTGCTGATGTGTTGCAGAAAGGAGGGTGACACATGTCACTTGGAAACAAGCAGATGATATGCCCAAAGGTGCCTAGACTGAGTGCCACGTGTTAGCACCATATGGACAGGTGACGAAAGAAATGAAACTATGTAGCATAAGAACTTCATGGATTTTGAAAATAGAAGGGAGAAAGAATGCCAATGCTCCAAATTCTGGAGAATATCTGAGTTGTTAGATCTAGGAGGACACGCGGAAGAGATCCACACACTCTGTTGGAATCTGTTCAAAAGGAAACAAAAAGAGAGGAGCCAAAACTATCGAAACCTGAAATGGAAAAGAAAATCATGACCTTCTATTGGAGACAAACACGTGATAGATATCTGTGTACTCGAGAGTGATGGGATAAATTCATTGAATGAGAGTTTCCTGGAGTGCTAAAGAGATACGAAGTTAAAACCCTGGTCATTGATGGCATAGACACACAGAAGAGATATGTGCACTTCGAGAAAATAACTTCGGAGAAAATTGAGAGGAGAAGTGACAAAACTCTTGAAACTTGAAATGGTGAAGAAAATCATGATTGTCCTAAAGGATACGGACACATGAAAGAGATCTGCATACTCAAGGAAAAACACTTCGGAGAAAATGGAGAGGAGAAGTGCCAAAAATCCCGAAACTTGAACTCCAAAGTAAATCATTCTCGTTCATTGGAGAAGGAAACCCGATGCTTGATCCGTAATTCTGGGGCTTCTCTCTGGCACTAAAGCTCATGCAACTTTATAATTTTGAATTCCCAAGGGCTGCTAATCTAAAATTCACAGGGGATCTCCACCATTTAAAACTAAACCTGTCTGTTTTCTTGATTCAATCCCACAATGGACCACTTTGATTTTTGCACTTTGTGCCCATGGATTTCGCTTGTGTAAACAAAGACTTGAAAAACTTTTTGTGGGCTCGGGAAAATATATTGACTGGTCATTGAAACAAAAATGGTGACGAGTGTTCATCCTTCAATAGAAACATAAAAAATTTGGGTCAATACCTATTCAGGTAAGACACCAATGGAAACCAGGTGGTTAAACAAAGAGGGAAAAATGACTTTACTAGTTAGAGGGAAAGATTTTAGGACCTGTACTATAAAAGAGAGAGAGAGAGATGAGGAAAGGATACATACTTAGGTATTAACAACAAACACATATGGCCCTTGATAACTCCATGTGATAACACTACCAATTCAAGCATTCAATTGATATGACCCCCAATGCACCTCTACCTATTGGATGAGTCTATCATCGCTCATTGATGGAAAATGACAAAATGAGGCGTCAAATCCAAGAGCTTATTCAAAATGGGAACATCATACCAAGATACTCCCCTTACGGAAGCCTGATTATACTGGTGTAGAAGAAGGATGAGACTTAGCGACTCTGCATTGATTACAGATCCTTAAAAAAACTCACTGTCAGGAACCGATACCCAATTCCTAGGATTGATGACCTTCTTGACCAACTCAACAGGGAAAATTTCTTCAACATGATTCTCCTAAAGTCTGCTACCACCAGGTTCCCATCGAGCCAACTGATGTATGGAAGACAACCTTCAAATGTAAATAAGGTCTGTTCGAATGGTTGGTCATTCCATTTGGCTAAACAAATGCACCATCCACTTTCATGAGGTTGATGGATGATGTATTGATACCCTTCACCAAATATTTTGTGGTGGTATATTTGGATGACATCCTTTTCTTTAGCAGAACTTGGGAGGAGTACATGCGGCATATTGAGGAGGTTTTGAGCACTCTATGGAAACACAAGCTATATTCCAACTTGGAAAAATGATCTTTTGGAATGAACATGGTCCAATACTTGGGCCACATTATTTATTAGCATGTGGTACATGTTGATCTAGCTAAGATCCAATTCATCCGTGACTGGCTAGCCCCGACCACACTATCCGAGATTCAGATCTTCTTGAAACTGGCCAACTTCTACTGACGGTTCATGCTGGGATTCTTTCATATTGCATGGGCCCTCATCCAGGTGACCAAGGGCAGTGGAAAGGAAAATTTCATGTGGGGGAAGGAACAACAATGAGCATTTGATGATATTAAGCATCACTTGATCTCAACTCCAATACTCGCCTTTCCCAATCTAAAATAATCATTCGAGATTTAGACTGATGCATATGACTATGTTGTAGGCATAGTTCTCACTCATCACGGTCATCCTATGGCCTACCATAGTGAGACAATCTCATATATTGTCTAGAAATATCCCACCTATGACAAGGAAATATATTCCATTTTACAAGCTTGTCCTCAATGGAAACATTATATTCTAGGAAAGGAGACGATCATCCACATTGATCACAAGCCTCTCCAGTTCATATATACACAAGGGAAATTACATAACGAACAACATCAGGAGTTGTCCACCTACCTACAGTAGTTCCATATAAACATCAAGTATAATATAGGGATCTCAAATTATGTCATGAAATTCCTCAGTTGACCTCTTGTGGCTGCACTCACCACTGTGCTCCATTCTTATGGACATGAGGCATCTCAATGGCCCCAAATTTATCAACAATATCCAGGCTTCTCCACCACCTATCATCTCTTGGGTACATGAGAGACTGTCACATATTTTCACCTTCAGGATGAACTATTATGCCATATACACCATCTATGTGTTCCTACAAGTGAGCATGAAAAAATGATTTGGGAATCTCACTACAGTCGAATGGCAGGACATTTTGGTGTGGAGAAAATTGTGGTCGTTCTTCAAAAACTTTTTTATTTTCCAAAACTTTGACAGGACGTCGACAAGTATATTAGATATTTCTTTACTGTTCCATTTTCAAGTTAACCATCAAAAATAAAGGCTTGTACATCACCTTTCCTACTCCCAAGAAGCCTTGGGAATCCATCACACTAGATTACATGTCTAGCATTCCATCCACCAAGCAAGAAAATGACAGTGTATTTGTGGTCGTTGATCGATTTTCTAAGATGGACATCCTCACAGCCTGTAAGAATAATATCACAGTGGAAGATATTGCCAAGCGCTTCCTTGAATGAGTGTGGGTCCATTTTTGGATACCATAGACCATCATCTCTGACCAAGACAACAAGTTCTTGAAAACATTTTAGTCGAGTCTCTCATCACTATTGGAAAGAAAGGTCACTAAATACATTGCTTTCCACCCGCAAATAGATGGCCAAATAGAGGTCGTCAATCGGATGATTTTGCACATCCTATGCATGTACAACTCTAAGAATACACATACACGGGATGAGATCCTCCCTTATGTTTAGCACAATTAAAACATATATCTCCATAGCACCATCGGCCATATCCCATTTCATGTGGGGTTGGGATTTGAAACCTTGGGTCCCATTGATGTTTCACTACCTCGTTCCACCACAGAGACAGATTCTTCCCATGTTCATTCTGAGAGTGACAAAGCCACCAGATTCATTGAGAAAATTCAACAAATCCACCATCAAGTCCAAGAGATTTTGCATAAATCCAATGCTAAGTACAAGCAACGCCATGATCAACATAGGGTACTACACCAGTTTCAGGTTGGAAACAAATTTTGGCTACATTTGCAGAAGGAGCGTCTCCCAAGGTCCTATTGGAATCTCTTCCCACTTCGCTATGGGCCTTACACTATCACCAAGGCTGTGGGTAGAAATTATTTTGATCTTAACACTACATCCTTCCTTGGCCTGCACCCAGTGTTCAATGTGGACCTCCTTCAGCCATATTTTCGACCATTACTGGACACCTCAAGGATCGTAGAACAACTGATACCAACATAGCTCAACCCTGACTACATGGAACAGGCATACACTAATCATATAATGGACACACAGGTCAAGAGAAGTTGCTAGCAGAGGATCCATATTTATTGAGTTTTCAAGGCAAGGAAGCTCCTACACCAAGTCAAGTGGCTCACCTAAGGACAAATCCAACAAACGTTTCCTCACATGATATGG
Organism: Picea mariana; assembly: GCA_032191745.1. Classification (NCBI taxonomy): domain Eukaryota; kingdom Viridiplantae; phylum Streptophyta; class Pinopsida; order Pinales; family Pinaceae; genus Picea; species Picea mariana. Next base: position 127,553 of record JASDQU010738761.1, read on the forward strand.
GAACTCAACACAATGGAGACCATTTCTTCCTAAGGGGGAGGATTGATCCAGGTGGATATTGGTGGCCACCCAGCTATTCCAACTGGCTCCTCTTGTATGTTTTTAGTTCATCACATTCTTCTGTACTTATTTGTACTTGTGGGTTCTACACTTATGGGGTTGTATGAATCCCTACATATCTTCTAGGTGGATATTGGTGGTCTCTCACCTAATCCAACTGGATTATTTTGTATTTTTTCATATCAACACATCTTGATGTACTTCCAGGGTCGTTTTGGATCCCTAAATAGTGTTTTCTTGGCTCATCATATTCAAATTGTAGACAGAGTCATATTTTGATGGCGTAATGTGTATATCTCTGAGAGGCATTTCCAATGGTTTATCACATGACTAAAACAGAGGTCATATGGGAAAGTTACGACCCCAAGAAGTTGAAGTACCAGCTTGCCCATATGGGCACACATGACTTTTGGCATTTCACCTCATAGGGTTAGGTTTTTGGATGTCTAGGGTTTTGGAATTCATGAGTAATATAAATAAAAATCCTCTAGAGCCTCATTTTAATCATTCTACTTAGATAGATCCACGTAGAAGCCACATCTCTTCTCAAATATAGCTACCACCATTCAAGCAAGTGTTTCAGTTATGCAGTTTTATAGTTTCATCTTATTTCATTTATTCAATAGAATATATTCTTCAATGGATATTTGTGTTATTCTTCATATCTCTGTGTTTATTGTATTCAATTTGTTAATCAGTTCGTTCCGCTCCTAAATCCGGATCACGAACCCTTGGGATGGAAACATAATAGAAAAGGAAAGGAGAATATATATTTTGAACAGTAGGATTTATGTGGGAGGGATTATTTGGAGGATTCAGAGGAACCACAATACTGTTTATTGGAGGTTTAAATTTCAAGGCCATATCAGGACCCATCATCAGGACATCTAAGCTTGGGTAAAGAAAAACTTGGAGAGTGGAGATACATAGTAAACCTATGGGTGGTGGAGAATTCTAAAGTGATGTAGACCCCCTTCCCTCCCAAGGGTTGCGCGACCTCCTGGTCAGGATCTTAGATTATGGAGTTGGTGACTCTCTAAAACCTCACTGGTCTCATCCTGTGTCAACTACAAGTCCTCAAGGCTCCTGGTGAAGGATCTACGACACCCACAACCATCACTTTCGTACTCTATGAAAATATTAGAGTTGGTGTTAGAGCCCCCTCTCTTGGCCCCTTCTCAGATGTGACCTTGATGATGACCATGCGATTATGGGCTAATCCCCTTCCCTCTTTTGACCACTGTTATGATCACTCACCTAAATCAAAAGGTGTTTCATGATTTTGTGTATCGGGCCTTTGCATGCAAGTCTCCCCAACTCTCCTGACTCTCGAAATCCCGACAGGGGCCTAGTGTGTGCTATCCTTCTCTCTTTGTGACCACTGGCAATGACCACGCGCTTGAGTGAAAGGCGCGTCACGATTTTATGTTTCGTGACTCTGGGAGTGTTGCTACCTTCGTTCCCCTGATAGAAGAAATCGTGATGACCCTATATTGGAGGTCCATATCTTTCCTTGATTGACGATTGTGATCAAATCATCGTTTCTCATTTCGCGACTTTGGAAGTCTCTGTGCTTTCGTTCTCCCGATAGACGAAATCGCGTTGGTGCTGGATTGACGGTTCAGATCTGNTGTGATTTCATGATTCATGACTTTGGAAATACTCTTGCCTTTGTTCTCCCGATAATCGAAGTTGCGATGGGACTGGATCAACAGTCCAGATCTCCCCTTTCGATCAACAACTCAGATCATGTCACGATTTCGTGTTTCATGAATTCCCGCAACTCAACCTTTGACTCCTTCGATTCAAGAATTAGAGAAACGTTGATCTCTCACCATGTTTCATCCTTGACAATGGACGTTCCCGATTATTTTAGAATTTCGTGACCTTGTTCCTTCTGGGTACCTTCAAAGCTTTAATGCTAGTGCACTTTACCTTGATTAGAAAACTACGATTATCTTTTGCTTGGACTGAATGTATGAGATCCTTCCTCCTCTACACTCGCTCCTCATTGTCTGGATGATAATCAGATGGTCTAGATCTTTCCCCCTTGAACTTACACTTTCTTCAAACTTAGAAGATTTTTGAAGGATTCAAAGGCTTCGGCCTTTGTCCTTCCCGCGAGTCCGTTTCTTGGATATCGTTAACACTTATGAAAAGTGTTATTCCTCCTGAGCTTGGTCTCATGGAAACTTCAAATTCCCATGCACTCCTTGCATTTCACGGATTTTGATAACTCATATCCTAAGGATTTCTCAAAGAGAAATTCCTCTCACCCTCCTAGCGTTCTCCTTTTCTAGTTCTTTGACTTCTTGCAAATTCCCTTCGACACTTAGCCAAATCTAAAATATGTGCACTCCTTGCACCAGATATTTTACACAAGGTTTTCGTTTCTTGCAAATGAATTTTCACTCCTTGCACCAGTCTCTTTCCACTCCTTGCAAAGGGAAAGTTTTGTATTATCTCTTTTGATTTTCAGAATCGAAACAGATCCTGTTAACTCACTCCTTGCATTCTGTGTGCACACCTTGCACTACTTCAATAGAAGAGAAACAATTGAAACTTATCCTAACAGTCACAGTTCCATTCATCCAAAACAAAATTCACTCAGCCACTCATGAAAAACTCAATAACAAAGAATTGCAAAAAATGTTCATGCACCATGCATTGGATGAATTTTTCTTTGTTATATTCAAAAGTGAAAATGGCTACAAATGAAATAAAATAAAAACAATTGAAAACCAAATATCCTACTAATTTGCAGCTAGCATATACCCTTCAGCTAGCCTCATTTGGGCGTACAAAACCTCTATTTATCTCAGAGGACTCTTAGGATTTCCCTTGGCTACTTGTCTACTCTAAAACTTAACCTAACGACTATCTAGACCAGTCACATTCCAGAGCAGGAGTGGAAACTCCCACTTCTCCCGTGATCGTTCAAACATGCCTCAAAAGATTAATTCTGGCATTGAAGTTCAGGCATGCTTCAAAATATTTTTTGGAACTGCCAGCATTGAGGTTTCATACAAATTCCCAGACACTGATGGGTCTTTCTCTGTGTGCTTGCCAACGATGCTCCTGCATCATACTCCCCTTGACAAAATTTCATGGACTCTTGTCCATGAGATCCTACACTAACTTTCCACACTTTTGGATAGCAGCTTCATTTTCCCAACTGACATCCTCTTTTGGGTTTCCCTTCCACTTGAACAGATATTCAAAATAGGTCTTCCTTCTGGTCTGCTTGCCAATCCTCTAATCAACAATCTTCTCCGTCTATGGTTTTTCTATTATAGGCATTTGTCTCTCCCACTGAATCGTATCTTGATATTTTGATCCCTTTGTGTCATATTTCTTGTAAGGATATAGGTATGAAACATTGAATATGGGCGATATTCCCACATCATCTAGAAGCACAATCTCATAGGAGTTTTCATCAAACTTCCTCAAGATTTTACATGGCCCTATCTTCTTCATCTTTATCTTGTTATATGTCCACCTAGGGAACCTTTCCTTCCTGAGATGTTCCACAACCTGATATCCTACTTCAAATTGAAGTTCTCTGTGATGTTGATTAGATCTCTGCTTGTACTCCTAGTTAGAAATATGAAACTGTTCTCTGATATGGCTATGGAGCCTCTACATTTCTGTAGCAAAATATTCTGCTCCAGCGCTCCTGATCTCACTATGTTCCAATTCTCTAAACTTAGATACTCTCATGGGTTGCATTCCATACAATATTTGGAATGGGCTCTTTCCAATTCTCTTGTTTGTTGAGTCATTATATGCAAATTCTTCTTGTGGAGAATCTAATCCAACTAACTATGGTTCTTAGTGACCACATTCCTCAATAATTTTCCCAAACTTTATTCACCACCTCAGTCTATCCATCTGTCTAAGGATGATAGGTTGAGTTGAAGGACAAATATGTCCTCAACTTCTTCCATAGTGTTCTCCAAAATTGACCAACAAATTTTGTGTCTCTGTCCAAGATAATGCTTTTGGGTAGGCCATGAAGTCTTACAACTTCCTTGAAGAACAGATTCGCAACATGTGTTGCATCACTAGTCTTTTGACACGGGAAAAAATGTGCCATCTTTGAAAATCTATCCACCACCACAAATATGGAATAAAATCCTCTCTGCGTTCCTGGTAGTCTCAATATAAAATCCATGCTTATTACATCCCAAGGCCTCTCTAGTATTGGCAATGGTTGATATAATCCAACGTTCTATCTTTTTCCTTTTGCATGCTGGTAGATTCTACATCTGTTCACAAACTTTATCACCTCTGTTCTCATACCTGGCTAATAATATGAACTTCTCAACTGTGCAAATGTTTTATCATGGATGAAATGTCCATCCAATCCTTCCCTATGCTTTTCCTTCAAAATATTATTCCTCATTGAGCATTTTAGTATGAAAAACTGATTTCCTTTGAACAACAATCCCTCTTGAACCATGTACTCTATCCACTGGATTCTATCTCTCATCACAGGAGTTGCACATGCTTCATATTCTTCCTTGAAATATATATCATCACAATACATGTCCTTAAGGTGTTGAAACCCCAAGGTCTTCACCTAGAATTCCAGCAGAATCAAACATCTCTTTCTTAGTGCATCAACAACCTTGTTAGCATTCCTAGCGATATGTTTTAGGACAAAAGTAAAATTCTGCATAAAAGCAACCCACTTTGCATGCCTCTGATTCAATTTTTCCTGCCTGGTTATGAATGGTAAATCCTAGTTATTGCTATACAAGACAAATTCCTGTGGGACAAGATAATGTCTCCATTTCTTCAAGGCTTGAATTATGGCATAAAACTCCTTGTCATATGTGGAGTATTTTCTCCTAGTCTCATTCAATTTCTCACAGAAATAGAAAACAAGTCTATTATCCCGACTCAAAACTGCTCTTATTGCAACTCCACTTGCATCACATCTCACCTGAAATGTCTTCTTAAAATTAGGTAAGACCATAATTGGTCGTTCTGTTATTTTCTCCTTTTGTATATTGAAGCTCCTCTTGGCTTCCTCTGTCCATTTAAAATATGTGTGCTTCTTATTCACTGTATCCATCATTGGTGCAAAAATTCCACTGAAGTCTTTGATGAACTTCTTATATAATATTTCTAATCCATGGAAGCTCCTTACTTCAACCATACTCCTTGGTGATGGCCATTCTTTGATTTCTTTCACCTTCTCTGGATCCATCTTCAGTTCATTTGAGGAGATCACAAAACCCAAGAAAATGAGTTATGTTTTCATAAAGGAGGACTTCTTAAGATTTATCAATATCTTATCCTGTTGTAGCCTCCTCATCACTAATGTTAGGTGCCTCAAATGTTCCTCTTTAGTCCTTCTAAAGATCAGTATATCATCTAGATATACAACCACAAACTTGCCAATGAAATATTTCAGTATCTCATTCATCAGCCTCATAAAATTACTTGGAGCATTTGTTAAGCCAAATGGAATAACAAGCCACTCATACAGACCTTCATTTGTCTTAAAGGCTATCTTCCACTCATAATCTTCTCTCATTCTAATCTGGTGATATCCACTTTTCAAATCTATTTTAGAAAAGAAATTTTCTCCACTTAAATAGTCCATTAAATCATCCATTCTGGGTAAAGGAAATATATACCTGATGGTAATCTTGTTAGTGGCTCTTGAATATGTACACATTCTCCATCCTCCATCTTTCTTTGGACTCAACACAATTGGTACTGCACATGGACTCAAGCTTTCCCTGATCAACCCTTTGTCTAACAAT
>JASDQU010738761.1:133409-152898 GCA_032191745.1 Picea mariana
ATTCTGGGTAAAGGAAATATATACCTGATGGTAATCTTGTTAGTGGCTCTTGAATATGTACACATTCTCCATCCTCCATCTTTCTTTGGACTCAACACAATTGGTACTGCACATGGACTCAAGCTTTCCCTGATCAACCCTTTGTCTAACAATTCCTGGGCTTGGTTCTTTACCTCCTCATTCTCTGGAGGTCTCAGTATGTATGTTTCTTTGTTGGGAATAATTTATCCTAGTATCTAGTCAATATGTTGGTTTATACTTCTAATGAGTGGCAATGAGTTTGACATCTCATCCACCACTATGTCAGCGAAATTTTCCAGCAATTCCTGAACTTCTTCATGCAAATCATCCATTGAAGTATTTGTAAGGATAACTCTAGATTTCCTCACCATAGCGAACTGCATCTCCTATTCTTCCTTGACTTTATTCAGGATTTCCTTCCCAATCATGAGAAGTATGCTTGTGTTCACTTCCTCTTTCAATTTCCTCTCCTCTATTGGTAGCAACATGTGTGTTCTACCATTCTTCTCCAGGATGTATATATTTTTCCATACATCATGAATGACATTCCTCTCAAACTGCCATGGTCTTCCCAAAAAAACATGGCATACATCCATGGGAATTACATCGCATATAATTCCGTCTCTATATCCTCCTATCTTAAATTCAACCAAGCATTGTTTAGTAACCATTACCTGGTGTCCTTTCTACAACCATGATACTTTGTATGGATTTGGGTGTGCAGTTGTCTCTAGCTCCAATTTCTCCACCATATCCATGGATACTAAGTTTCCAGTGCTCCCACTGTCAATTATCACCTTGCATACTCTCTATTTAGTCTTGTAAGTTGTTCTGAAGTGACTATTCCTCTGCACTGGCCTTTCAACTTATGCCTCTAGTTTTAAGAGAACCTTCCTCAACATCAGGGATCTTCCATCCTCTGCTCTTTCTTCATCAACATCTCTTCTTTGTGCTTCTGAAATGTGATCTTAACCTCCTCCTTATTTATTTTTCTTGGGACAATGCCAAGACATGTGTCCTATCTTTCCACATGCATAACATCTTAAATCTCCTCCTCCCCTTCTTCCACTTCCTCTAGAAGAATTTCTTCCACCACCCTATCTTTCTCGAGAACTTCCTCCTCTTTATGAGTGATTGTGTGGTTTCTCAGTCTCGTCCTTAGACTTATGTGTTCTTTCATGGGTAACTCCCTTACCTATATTTGGGACTAGGCCTTTGCCTCTTCCTCGTTGGCTTTGATTTCTAGCCAACTTCTCCTCCACCTTCAGTGCAAAATGATAAGAATCCTCCATTGTCCTTAATGACATCATGTTGAGCTCATCCTGGATTTCATATCTCGGGACATTTATATATCTGGAAACTTTTTCTTTATCTCTCTCTCTTTCTCTAGTTCTGATGTTCAACCTATAGAAATCCTCTATGCACTCCTTAAATGTCATCCCTTTCTGTCTCAGGTTCTGCATCTTCTTGAACAAATTGATCTGATAATCCTTGGGCATGAGCTTAGCCTTCATATTGGATACCATTCTGTCCCAACTCTTTATCTTATGTTTTCCCTTGCTTCTCCTCTCATCTTGCAATTCATCCCACCATAGTGTTGCATGTCCTTTTAGTTTGGTGACAACATGTCTCACCCTTCTTTCCTCATCGACATCTTCATAGTCGAAATATTTATCCATGGATATTATCCAATACAATATCTCTTTAACATCTAAATTTCCTTCATACATTAGGACCTCTATATTGGCTCTGCCTCCCAATCTAGCAACTACTCTCAACAAGTGTTCTTCGACAACATCCTCTCTTGCAGCTTCTTCAACAACATTCTCACCCACAACTTCCTCACTCTCTACATCGCTAATGTCTCCCATATTAGGTGCTCTTCTCTACACTGCCTCCATCGCCTCTAATATTGCACGAAGTTCTCACATATCCATTTCTACAGCTCGATTGGCAAAAGGTGGTTCCACTCGTCTCCTTGGCATCAGTGTGTTGATTGTCTGTCACACACACATAGTACAACTCCGAGTTCTTTTGTTTCCTCTCCTTTTCGTGTTGTCTCCAAGAAAAATTTCATCTCTGATACCACTTGATGGAGACCCCCTTCCCTCCCAAGCATTGCACGACCTCCCGGTCATAATCTTCATTTCTGGGGTCCATGACTCTCTAAAACCTCATTGGTCTCATATTGTGTCAACTACAGGTCCTCACAACTCCTAGTGTAGGCTCTATGATACCCACAACCTTCACTTTCATGCTCTGCAAAAATATTAGAGATGGCGTTAGCACCCCCTCTCTTGGCCCCTTCTCAGATGTGACCTTGATGATGACCACATGATTACAAGCTAAGCCCCTTCCCTCTTGTGAACATGGTTATGACCATTCGCGTAACTCAAAAGGAATTTCACAATTTCGCGTATCAAGCCTTTGCATGCGAGTCTCCCTGACTCTCCCAACTCCTGAAATCCCGACAGGGTCCTATTGTGTGCTATCCATCTCTCTCTGCGACCGCTGGCAGTAACCACATGCTGGAGTGAAAGGCATGTCACTATTTCACATTTCACAACTCTGGGAGTGTTGCTACCTCCATTCCCTGATAGCCGAAATCGCGATGACCCTAGATCGATGGTTGTTACAGAAGAATCCCCCTGCAAACAAGTGGATTTCCTCTTGGATACTAGACCCCTATGAATAAGATATAAAAGTGCTATTTTGGACACTGACATTCCTTTTCATGAAGCTAAACTATTCAAAGAAGAAGAAGGAAGAAGGGAAAATACCTTTTATCGATGTTTGTCCTTGCTCGATCCAGGCTGATCTTGATCTCCAAGTTCTTCAAAAGGTCTTGCAATACAATGATCAAAAAAAATGAAACATACTTCCTACTCTACCATGATTAGATTAATAATGGATCTATAAAAGAAACAAGTTCATGAAACGTACACAAACTTGAAAGGAAACAGGCCAAGCATAGATTTATATTAATGAAAACAAAGTGAAATGCTTACATCCATAGATGTAGGTGGAAGAACTTCACCAATCTCTCTTTTTCTAGACCCTTTCTCAAATAATCCACACATAGAATGATGATTCTTCAATGATATCTCCCTTATGATATCATAAGTTTGATGCTTTACAATGTCTCCATATCAATACCACTCATGAGATCATAAGTTTGGTATCTCTCAATCTCTATATCCTTTTCACCATGAGGAAGTCCTCTTGCCTCCATTCTCCCGATAGTGATCAACAAATCCACTAGTGATATGAATATTGTTTGCAATTCTTTCTCATGGTGATCAAATCGGGAAGTCCTCTTGCCTCCATTCTCCCGATAGTCGAAGTTATGGCACTGGATCAAAGGTCCAAATCCCCCCTTCCGATCAATGACTCAGATCATGTCACAATTTCACGTTTTGCGAATTTTCACGACTCAACCTTTGACTCCTTCGAGTCACGAATCCGCAAAAATTTGATCTATCACCACGTGTCCTCCTTGATGATGGATGGTCTCGATGATTTCATAATTTCGTAACCTTGTTTCTCCTGGGTACCTTCAAATCTTTCATGTTAGTGAACTTTACCTTGATTAGACGACTATGATTCTCTTTTGCTCAGACCGAATGGATGAGATCATTCCTCCTCTGCACTTTCTCCTCGTTGTCTCGACATTGATCAGATGGTCCAAATCTTTCCCCACTAAACTTACGATTTCCTCAGACTTAGAATATTTTCGAAGGATTCAAAGGCTTCGACCTTTGTCCTTCCTACGAGTCTCTTTCTTGGATCTCGTTAACACTTATTAAAAGTGTTAATTCTCTTAAGATTGGTCTCATGGAGACTTTGACTTCCCACGTCCTCCTTGCATTTCAGGGATTTTGATAACTCGGATCCTAATGATTTCTTGAAGAGAAATTCCTCTCGCCCTCCTGGTGTTCTCCTTTTTTGGTTCTTCGAGTTCTTGGAAATTCCCTTTGATACTTAGCTGAATCTTGTATTTGTGCACTCCTTGCACCAAATATTTTACACAAGGTTTTGGGTTCTTGCAGATGACTATGCACACCTTGCACCAGTCTTTTTGCACTCCTTGCAAAGGGAAATTTTCATATCATCTCTTCTAATTTTTGGAATCGAAACAGATCTTGTTAACGCACTCCATGCGTTCAGTGTTCACACCTTGCACTACTTCAACAGAAGAGAAACAATTGAAACTTATCCTAACATTCATAGTTCCATTCACTCATCCACTCATGAAAAACGCAATAAAAAAGAATTGCAAACAATATTCATACACCATGCATTGGATCAATTTTCCTCTGTTATATTCAAAAGTGAAAATGGCTACAACTGAAATAAAAAAACAATAACTGAAAATTGAATCTCCTACTAACTTGAAGCTAGCATCTACCTTGCAACCAACCTTATTTGGACGTACAAAACCTTTATTTATCTCAGAGGACTCTTAGGGTTTCCCCTGGCTACTTGTCTACTCTAAAACTTAACCTAACAACTATCTAGACCAGTCGCATTCTAGAGCAGGAGTGGAAACTCCCACTTCACTCGCAATCGTTCAAGTGTGCCTCAAAAGATTAATTATGGCATTGAAGTTCAGGCATGCCTCAAAATATATGCTGCAACTACCAGCGTTGAGGTTTCATAAAGATTCCTAGACGCTGACGGCTCTTTCTTTGCATGCTTGCCAACAATGCTTCTGCATCATAAATTCTTAAGGTCGGCGCTAAAAACTTTTAATTTTTTATTAAAAAGATTAGGGTATTTTTATAAATTATTAATTAGTTGTAAGATTTTTAATCAATTTTAATACATTATTAATAAAGGTTTATTAACGTTAATATTTTATAAAAGTGTTAGGATGAAATTAATTATATTAATGTAATGTTTATTATTTGTATTCATATAATTATTATCAATTGTATCAATTGTATTAGTTGTATTAATGTGATGATTATTAGTTTTATTAATTGGATTAATGTAATAGTTTATTGATGTTAAAATAATAAAAAATATTTTAATTATTGCTATTATTTTTTTATTTTATTTTTGTTAGAACCATATTAATTATAGGATTTAAGATTTTAAGGAAAAATTAGAGAAAAGGGTTATTAATATTGAAAATTTGTTTTTAGTTGAAATAGAGGAACCTAGGTTTTAGGTTTTAGGGTTATTATTATTGAAAAGTTGCTTTTAGTTGAAATAGAGGAACCTAGGTTTTAGGTTTAAAGAGTAAAATATCTGGTATGTTTGTCCTGGATTAGAGGAATCCAGTTTTCGCTAATTTCTAGGTCATTGTCTTTATTCAAGTTGTTAGGGTGTTTAAGGATTTCAATAGCTTCTTTGATTCTGCGTTTGAAGAAGTGATCTTCCTTGGCTAAAATTTTTGTGTCTTCTAGGCGTATGTGGCGTTTGGATGAAAAGGAGTGTTTGACTAAAGATGAGGTGCGCATACATTTTTTTTTTATATCTGCTCCATGTTCTTTGATTCTGATCTGAAAGGAACAACCAGTTTCTCCTATGTAGCATTTACCACATGAGCATTCTATTTTGTAAATGCCTTTACATTTCCTATGGTCAGGTTCATCTTTAATGGATTTCATTTTTTGTTTGATGGTTTATGAGGGTTTAAAGGAGGTCTTAATCTCTTTGTTTCTCAGGACATTGGCAATTTTATCAGTTATTCCTTGGATATAAGGGAGGTAGGCTATAGTATCGGGGGGCTAGTTGTTAGGTGGTTTAGGTCCATTGCTTTCTCTATCTAGAGATTTATTTATCATTTTCTTAATGTCTTTGTCCTTGTAGCCTATTCTCTTGAAAAACCTACAGAGGTGATATTTTTCTTGAACTTGGTTATCATCATCTGAAATTCTTAAGGCTCTCGTGGCTAGAGTGTTGAGGACTCCTAACTTCTGGGCTGGGTGGTGATGAAAGATAGTGTGAAGGTAGTTTTCTGTGTGGGTATTTTTCCTATAAGATTTATGTCCAATACTCCCGTCTTATTTCCTTTTGATTAGTACATCTAGGAAGGGAATGCTACAACTTTCTTCAAGTTCCATTGTGAATTTGATGTCTTTAGAAATATTTTTGAGATGCTGGAAGAATTTATCTAGTTCATCTTTACCATGGGGCCAAAGTATGTTGGTATCATCAACGAATCTCCTCCATATTAATGGTTTAAGAGGAAAGGTATCTAGGGCCTTTTTCTCAAAGTTTTCCATGAAAATATTGGCAACAATGGGAAAAAGTGGGGATCCCATGGCTACGCCGCTTGTTTATTCATAGAATTCACCTTGATAGCTAAGAAATGTGGACCAGAGACAAACCTATGCTAGTTTTATTTTTTCTGGGTTTCTCACTTCATTAACAACTTGGATGGATTAATCTAGTGGGATTTTGGTGAAGAGGGAGACAACATCAAAGCTAATAAGGATGTCCTTGGGTTTTATTTTCTCATTCTTGATTATTTTGATGAAATCATTAGAGTCGTTAATGAAGGATTTAGTATGACCTACTAAGGGGCTAAGGATTTTTATACATACTCGGTTAGTTCATAAGTGGGCGAGTCTATTGTGTTTACTATAGGTCTAAGAGGAACCTCGTCTTTGTGAACTTTAGGTAGCCTGTAGATTCTTGGGGTAATATCACTATTCGAGAGAAGTCACTTTTTTATTCTTTCATCTAGGTTGGAATTTTTTATCGCTATTTTAACTTTTTTCATGATCTTCGCAATAGGGTTACTGGGAAGCTTCTTTTAGCTCCCACATTGAGACATGTGATCAATCATTCTTTTGTTGTAATGTTCTTGATTCATTACTACTGTGGCATCACCTTTATCGACTCTCAGGATAACCAAGTTCATATTATTTCTAAGTCTTGTAATGACTCGCCTTTCTTATTTATTGATGTTTCTCTTTGGGGTTTCAATCTTCTTAAGATGAAAGCACAGTCTTGTCTAACATGTCCCTTGTCCTCGTCCATTAGGTTTTTTATACTATCTTCTATGTAGAAGATAGGATTTTCCACTAAGACGGAGGTAGGTGAGATTGCAAAATGTAATCCTTTCTTAAGGACGCTCAGCTCGACTTTGTCAAGTGCGTGTGAGGAGAGGTTAATCACTTTTTTATTGTTTGAAGGTTTGTTGTCTTTATTTATTCATGTGTTATCATTTAATAGTATTTCCATTTTCTTCTTCTGCCTGGTGCACACTACGTAGCTCTCTTTTTCCTCTTTGAGGGAGGCCAGTGCATCAATTGTTCTCCATAATTCTGGCCAGATAGTGTGCACGAGATTCAGGTGTAGTCAGAATGTCATTTTCGAAAGGTAATCTAACACAAATATGGTCTTGTTTATTTCATTTTTAATGATGGATAAACTTAACTTGTGGAATGTTGCATTGTTCCCTTTATTCTTCATTCTATGTTCTATGTAGGCAAATTTAGGTTGGACTTTGTTATCTCTATAGTTTTTGAGAAATTCCATATCTTCTACTCTTTGTTGGATCTTTACTCTAAGATTTTTCATAAGACTGATTTCATCCAGAGTCTCCCTACCATACAGGGAATGAATCTGAATAGTAAGATTTATGTGGGAGGGATTGTTTGGAGGATTCGGAGGAACCACAATATTGTTTATCAAAGGTCGACATTTCGAGTCCATATCAGGATTCATCATCAGGACATCTAAGCCTGGGTAAAGAAAAACCTGAAGAGTGGAGATACATAGTAAACCTATGGGAGGTGGAGAATTCTAAAGTCTTGAGGTCGGCTCTAAAAACCTAGAATATATATTATCATGCAACCTTCTCTCCTACATTTTTCTTGCAAAATTACTACACATTTTTTCCTATTAATAATTTGGGCATTTCGACATTGTAGTATTATCCAAATTGTAGTATAACTCCACATGAGTAAAAAAGAGATCGGATTATAAATTTGCAATATATTAAACAAAATAAAAGATAAAAAATGTTATGGGGCCTCTCCACCCCCTTATTTGAAACCTATCACATTAGACTCCTCTTTTCCTCTTGATCATTGTGATACATTTCATTTTTTATCCTTTGTTTTCCTTTGGTCCCGGCCCCCCTTCCCGCCACACTTTTTTGGGACCTATCCCATTCGATTCCTCTTCTCACCCAGATCGTCATGATACCCTTCACTTATAACCCATTTTCTATGCAGATCCACCTGACCCCTTCTTATGTCCCCCTTTCATCATTTCCCACACCCACATCTAAGACCTTGAATCACGATTCCATGCCTTGTCATTTGATTTCTCCATGACCTAGAAGGAATTGCGGAAAATCAAATCCACTATTTCCAAAATCAATTCCCCCATGCATTCCACCATAGATGCCAAAATGGAAAACCTGAAATAAGGCATGACGAAGGTCCTCTATTCCCACATGAAACTACAATTTTAATTTTTTACTATCTATCTCTTCGTAAACTTGAATATTCATGTAGGTATTACCTCATCTAACCAACCTTTGCACCCTGAAGGTGATACTTCTTCCAATGCCCATAGTTTTGAGTCCAATCACTTTCAATGTGACCTATGTCTTCCTAGAGTGCGTGAAAAAAATTTGTATGGCTCAGATCCCACGAGTTGGGTCACCCAAATGGACCACTACTTCTCTTTCCACAACATTACCGATGAGTTGGAAAAACTTTGTTATGGTGTTATCCATTTGGATCCTGAATGTTGGCAATGGTGGTAATGGCGTAAAAAGGCACGTTGAGGGTATGTTTCTTAGACATATTTTTTTTCGGAGCTTTATAATCTCTTTGACACCGATACCCATCATTTATGTCATTTGACCAAGTTGAAACAAACTGGCTCAATGGAAGAATTTATAGCTCCCTTTGAGAAATTGGCTTGAAGAATGGAGGGAATGATAGTTTCTTTTTTAGGGAATTATTTATTAGTGGACTCAATGATGAAACATGTGCCCATGTCCTCATAGATTTCCCTTATACTTGGTTGGAAGATACTAAACGATCCAAGGAAGAACAACACGTAGTCTCATCCCAAACAAGAAAAACACCCTTTATTCCTCTCCCTATACCCACCCTTTATTCCACTCTTTCCACTTCCCTCAAGATCCATAAATTTACTTCAGATGAAATGTATGAATTCTAACTTAAGGGTCTTTGTTATAAATGTGATGACAACTATTTTTCTAGGCACAAGTGTAAGGAACATAATATTTTTATGGCTATGTATGAGAATGTTTCTGAAGAAGAGGCAGATGCTTCCATTGTACTTGAGCTACCCCCACCAGCTGATATTAATCCAACCTTTGATCCACTAGAAGCTAAACCATTGATTTCCTTGAATTAACTCATTTTTTTCTCTTCTCCCCAAACCCTTAATTTAATTGCCTACATTAATCACTAGAAAGTCATCATTCTCATTGATAGTGGTTGCACCCACAATTTTATTCATCACCACATTTCCCAAGAAGTCAATTCCAATGTTTTTCTAGTTAATAATTTCCAAATCATGTTTTCCAATGGGGGTTCTATAAAATGTGGAGGGTGATGTGAAAATGTACGCATACAAATTGGTCATTACCAATTGAAATCTCATATGTTTTCTATTGACACGGGAGGTTGTGACAATTTACTTGGTGTTGAATGGTTACACACTCTCAACCTTATCACCATGGATTTTCATAAATTAACCATACAATTCTAGCAGGAGGACCAACAACACCAGTTTCAAGTCATCACTACAAGTTCACAAGAGACCATTAGTTCCCAATGAATGGAAAATCTCCTCATAAAATGTCATTCTGGAATTATTTCCCAGCTTCATTCCATTCAGGAATTTGAAACATACTATGTCCATATTGAGGTCCAATGTGTCCTCTGCCAACACCAAGATATGTTTGAAACCCCCAAGTGTATTCCCCCTTCTCGTAGTTTCCATGATCGTTCCATTCCTCTAGTTCTAGGTAGTCTTCCCCAAAATTTTATCCCTTATCATCATCCCTTCTCCCATAAGAATGAAAATTAGAATATTGTTTAAGAATTTCTAGAATTATGTGTCATTTGCCCTAGTACTAGCCCCTATTCTTCTCCAGTAGTCACGATACTCAATAAAAATGGTAATTAATGCATGTGTATCAATTTTCATGGCCTCAACAAACTGAAAATCAAGGAAAAATTCCCCATTCATATAATTGATCACTTTTTCGATGAATTGAGTGGTGCTCCATATTTTACAAAACTTGATCTTCATTTTGGCTACCACTAGATTCGTATGAAAGAAGAAGACATTCCCAACATTGCATTCAAAACTCATGAGGGTCACTATGAGTTATTATTTCTTTCATTCAACCTCTCTTATTCTCCCTCCACTTTTCAAATTATCATGAATGATGTATTTCGTCCTTTCCTCGGTCATTTTTCTTTTGTCTTCTTTGATGATATTCTCATCTATAGAAAGACTTGGAAATCCCATCTTACCCATGTGGATCAAGTTTTACATATTCTATCTCAGCACAAATGTTTTCTTAAGCGATCTAAATCTGCTTTTGGAGCCTATAAAGTTGAGTACCTGAGAAATATTGTTGGAAAGGATGGTGGAAAGGTGGATCCAATGAAAATTGAGGCAATGCAGGATTGGTTGCGCCCTAAGACTCTTAAAAAATTTTGGGCCTTCCTGGGTTTGTCGGGATATTGTCGCAAGTTTGTTCAAAATTATGGCAAAATTGTAGCTCCCCTCACAAAACTCCCTAAAATGAATTCTTTCAGTTGGACTCTTGTAGTCAACCATTCCTTCCAAGATTTGAAAGTGGCCATGTGCAGTACTCCTATTATGGCTCTCCCTAACTTCAACAAGACCTTTGTACTAGAATGTGATACCTTAGGGAAAGGCATTGGGGATTTGCTCGTGCAACATAGTCAACCTTTGGATTTCACTAGAAAAACATTGTCCAAGGGCCGTTTGGGACAATCAACCTATGAAAGGGAAATGTTGGCTATTTTTCATGTTATGGATATCTATCATCCTTATCTCTTGGGGAAACACTTCCAAATTAAAACTAATCATCAAATCCTTGAGTATTTTTTGGAACAACTAATTTCTTCTTCAGAGAAACAAAAAAGGGTAAGCAAGTTGTTTGGATATGATTATGAGATCATGTACCAAAAAAGAAAAGAAAATGTGGTGGTTGATTCCTTTTCAAGGAAATATGAAGAATATGGGTCATTGTTTTCTCTCACATTCATTGTCGCAAATTGGCTTCAAAAGGTTTGTCAGAAATGGTTTCAAGACCACAAAATTTATAGACTAATCTGTTATCACTCTATAAATTCCCAGAGGTTGTCGTGAGGTAAGAAGAAATTTATCATAGGTAACCTTAACCAATCGCTTCGAAACTGGGAGCTAGCCCTACCAGTTTCAGAGAGGGATCTCTCTGTGAGTTTTAGATTTTTTTGGATTTTCAATATTTTAGGCTAGTTAGAAAGATTATAACCGAGTTGTTTGTATTGTTTTTAAATGAAATGGTTGAACATCACTTACACTTCCATTGGGCTATGGGGTCTGTTTTAAAAAGATAGAGGTTGAAGACATCTTTTATGAGATTCGTTTTACAGGGAGAGATAGTGCTAACACTGGATTCTTTAGGAATAAAATGGTGTATTGTTGAAAAAGGTGAGATATCAGCTAAAACAAAAAATCATTTAAGAATTTATTTGTTATAACATCAAAAGAAAAACATTTAAATCTATAAAATATTAAGAACTGAGTACACAATAGAAAATTATGCAACTTTAACTGCTTTTAAAGATTAGATTTAGAAAGACAATATGATAACTGAGAAAGAAAAAACTTTTACACGGATAGAGGAAACTTCACCAACAATTAACACACAGGAATCCTGTGAAACTTCTCTTTGTATTACTGGAATAACCTCTTGATAAAAGTTACAACGATTAGAGCTTGCTTGGGCATAAAGATCAACAACCCTCAATACTTCTAAGTTGGAAATATTTATAATAAAAGTTACAAATGACCCTATCATTAATGATCAAAACATGATAGAGTCTGAGTCTAACTAACTAGCTAACAAGATGCAGAAATGTAGTAACTTATGATGATGTGTCGAATCTCTCATGTTGATTTTGAGGAACACCGTTGGTGAGTCATTCAGATGACTTTGATTGTGATGGACGCTGAGCTAGACGAGGCTTTACCTTTACTCAATCAATTCACACAATTCATCCCATCTTTGTGTGCTTGGGATGGTAACTTTCAATAGTCAGCGGTAGACTTCGTCCATATTGGTGTATATAGCAAAAGTCGGCTTGATGAGGAAGATGTTGTAACACTCTTTAGATACGAAGTTGTATCACTATGATACCATATTGTAACACTCTTTACATACGAAGCTGTATCGCTCTAATACCATAATGTAACGCCCCCCTTTCACTTGTTGGGCAAGAGCTACTTTGTGGAATAACAATCTCGTACTTAATTATATATATGACATGCATTTAAACAGGTTAAACACATTTAAACTCAGAGTAACATAAGAATTACTGCTAACACAAATATTTCCTGGCATTAACAATAATTCATCTGCACAATAGAATACATGATAAAATATAAGCATCTCAGGCATGCAAAACATAACATTTAACATAAGTTGATACTTATCTTGAAACTATGGTAATTCCACCAACCAGGTGCAGGCCTTCCATGAACCTCCCAACCTTATACCACACTAATCATCAAGCTCAATAGTGGGTCACCCCCGAGCTAGGACTAAGATCCACCCCCAAGGCAAGGAATCCTAGGCGAGGCTGAGGTTACAGTGAAAACACACAATCACAAGGAAGGAATTCTCTCCCAAGAATATCTCATACTCACTGCCCACATACTCTCCTTCCCCACATGCCTATTCCACCCCAGGAGTATACACCTTCTCTTTCACCTAGATAGTCCTTCGGCTGCTAACCTCCCTTACCTTAGGTTTCAACAATAGACAGAACCAGAAGTCTCTAAGCTCTATGATAGCTACAAGGTTCCTTCGAGGATCCCTCTCCTTCCTCTACGCACTCTCTCACCTGGAGAGAGTCACTCACAGACCGAGAAACATATTCTTCCAACTTCACCACCTCTCTCACCTGGAGAGGGTGTAGTAATAACTGGCCAACAAGCCACACATAGTTCATCACTGCGTGGCCACAACAACTGATGGGGAAAACAGACATGGGATTTCAAAATAGGAAGAACAATGACAGGATGGTCTCGTGGTTATGGATTTGGGATAGAGACTCCACACACAGGCTCGATCTTCTGAGACATAGGGTGCCTTGGCTTTTCCAGAATCCACACAGTCTATCCCCGAACTAAACACACATACTTCTCAGGAATGTGTGATGAGTTGTCCACGCAAGGGTATATTCAGACTCCACGGTTCACAATAGGATGTACGATATATCTCAAAACAAACAAAAGCCTTTATCCCAGTTCAGAGGATGCACGAGGGTATCTCTATAGGTTTCGGACAGTTCACTCTCCAACAGTCGAGGGTTGAATGGAGGAAGAACCCCCAACATGGCTCATCTCAATTATTTATTTGCATGTGCCTGGGTTGACACTTGTCACCCATACAACTGCATGCATTCCTTCAGCATGTGTTCATTCCATTTGGACGTTGCTTGTCCTTCCAAAAAGAAATTAGGATTAAACATATTACTCACATGTCTTTTGGAATAATATTAAAATATTATTCCCCAAGGACTTAAACCCCTAGGCTCCCCACTTAGTCTCTTTTCCCACCTTCCAGCCCCTAATCCCTTGCCCACTCTGTGGAATCTTAGTCCCCCATCACTCATTTACCATGGTTGGTCTGCACATGGTGGTGTTTATATTTTATTACTATTATGCATAATACAGGTACAAAATCAGGCTCCTGGCCTACAACACTTAGGCTCTCTGGCCTAACAATCACATAAGCCCACTGGATTATATAAACTTGGCATAGCAACCTATAAAACATATTGAAAATTCATTTCATAAACAACATTTACAATATGGCTCAGCCTTGGGGACATTACAATCCCCCTCCACTTATTTTTGCACTATCCTCAGTGCAACTTTACACTACATCTGCAAGCTTTTCAAAATTTAAAAAATATGCGGGTACTCTACCCGCATAACATATTCATGCTCCCATGTCACGTCCTCAGGACCATACCAGGTCCACTGGACCATTACAGACTTTATGGCTCGATTCTAGAGCTGTTTACTTTTCCTGTCCAATATGCGCATAGGACGCACTTGCAGGACACCTTCTGGTTCTGCTTGAATCACATTCCAATCGATAACATGACTAGCATCAGGTATATATTTCTTAAGAAGTGAAACATGAAACACATTATGTACAGTCATAGATGCAGGTAATGCAAGCATGTATGAAACTGGCCCAATCCTTTCTAGGATTTCAAAATGCCCACAGTATCTTGCTGCCATCTTGGTGCAACTTCCCAGCTTTAGGGAACTCCTATTAGTTTTCACTTTCAGGAAAACATGATCACCCACTTTGAATTCTTTGTGGGTTCTATTCTTATTAACATAACTTTCCTGCCTGTCATGTTCAGCTTTCAAATTCTATTTAATTATTATCATTTGGTCTTCCATCTCTTTGAGCAACTCTGGCCCAACTACTACTCTGTCAGCTAGATTATCCCAACTCACTAAAGTGTTGCACTTTCTTCCATAAAGTGCTTCAAATGGGCTCATCTTCAATGATGCATGATACCCATTATTGTATGTGAATTCTAACAAATGCAGGTAGTCTTCCCATCTTAATGGTTTTTCCATCACGTACATCCTCAGCATGTCCTCTATTACTCTGCTCACCCTCTCTGTCTGTCCATCAGACTCGGGATGATACGCTGTAATAAAATTCAAATTCATTCTGAATCCATTGAACAGTCCTTTCCAGAAATTCGAGGTGAATTTCAGGTCCCTATAAGACACAATTGTCTTAGGAATTTTGTGCAAGCGTTCCACTTCTTTTAAGAAAATATCAGCAACATCTGTTGCCTTCTGAGTACTTGGAATAAAATGGGAAGATTTTGTAAGCTCGTCCACCACAACCATGATCAAATTGTGTTACTTTCTCGTTTTGGGCAATCCTGTAATAAAATCCATCGTCACCACTTCCCACTTCCACTGAGGAATGGGTAAAGGTTGCAGCAACCTTGCTGGGTGCCTATGCTCATCCTTAACTTTCTGTCACTCCATACATCTGGTGATGTATTCAACGATATCTCTCTTCATACCCAACCAAAAGTAATGACTTTTGACTGCTGCCACAGTCTTCTGATATTCAGGGTGTCCAACATATGTTACATTATGCATTTCTCTTAGAATCGCAAGTTTCAATTCCTGGACATTGGGTATATACACTCTGTCTTTATACAGAAGTAATCCATCAGCTTCCAAGATGTAACTTTCCCTTTTCTGTGGCCTTTCACTCTGTTGTGTCTTTGCTACCAAATCTCTGTACTGCAAATTTGCATTTTCAGCTTCCAAAATTCTATCCTTAATATCAGTCTTGTTCATGCTAATAGTTGTAGCATGCAATTCATGCACCTTTTTGCTGAGTGCATCAACCACCTTGTTTTCCTTCCCTTTGATATGCTTGATATAAAAGTCATATTCGCACAAAAACTCCAGCCACCTACTTTGTCTAACATTTAAGGTTGGATGATCAAACAAATATTTCAGACCATTGTGGTTTGTTCTCAATTCAAATATTCTTCCCATGAGGTAATGTCTCCATTTCCTCAGAGCGTGGACGATTGCTGCCAGCTCCAAATCATGAGTGGCATAATTATTTTCATGCTCTTTCAGTTTCCTAGACTCATAACAGATTACAAATCCATCTTGGCCGAGAACTCCTCCCAACCCTTCCTTGCACACATCTGTTCACACCACAAAATCCATATTTGGATCTGCAATTCTCAGGATTGGAGTGCTAGTTAATAGCTGCTTCAATCGCTGGAAACTCTCTTCACACTCTTTAGTCCACTGAAACTTTTTCTCCTTCCTTTGCAAGGAAGTGATAGGGTGAGCTATCTTTGAGAACCCTGCGATAAACCTTCTATAATATCCCACCAAACCCATAAAGGATCTAACTTCTATCACATTCCTTAGCACTGACCATTCTCGGATGGCCTCAACCTTCTTAGGATCCATAATGATCCCTTCTTCTGAAATAATATGTCCCAAGTAATGGATTTATCTTTGATAAAATGAGCATTTTCTCAACTTGGCATACAACTGGTGTTCTCTCAACACTTCCAGCACCATCCTCAGGGGTTGCTCATGCTCTTCCTTTGACCTGGAATACACCAATATTTTATCCAAGAAGACTATGACAAACGTTTCTAAATAGTTCCTGAAAACACCATTCATTAGGCACATAAAAACAACAGGTGTGTTTGACAGTCGAAATGGCACCACTGTGAACTCGTAATGACCATACCTTGTTATAAAGGCAGTCTTGTTGATATAATCATCCTTTATTCTTACCTGGTGATATCTTGATATGAGATATATCTTCAAAAATATGTTTGCACCCTTCAGCTGATCAAAAATATCATCGATCCTCGGCAGAGGATACTTGTTCTTGATAGTTACCTTGTTCAACTGTCGAAAATCAATGCACAACCTCAATGTCCCATCCTTATTTTTCACGAACATGACCGAGGCACCCCAAGATGACATGTTGGGGTGAATGTACCCCTTCTTCAGAAGCTCTTCGAGCTGCAATTGCAACTCTTTCAGCTCTGACGTACTCATTCTATAAGGATCTTTCGACACCGAAGCTGCTCCAGGCATCAAATTTATAGAAAAATCGATGTCTCTCTTTGGAGGTAGTCCAGGTACCTCCTGAAATATGTCCTTGAACTCTGTGAGTACCTCATGGTCTCTAATTATTAAGACTTCATATCTAGATGCTTCCTACACATGGGCTGCAAAAAATTGACAGCCTTTCCTGTAACACTTCTTCAACTGCATGGCTGAGATTTCTCTAACAGTCACAACTCTAGGAATTCCTTAGACTATTTTCTGATTTCCCTCCTCATCCAATCATGTAAACCTCTTGTTAATACAATCTAGGAGGGCATGGTGCTGGTCCAACTAGTCCATCCCAATTAAGCATTCATAAGAGCCTAAAGGCAGAACATTCAATTAAGCCTTCGTGCTCAATCCATTCATGTCTATCGAACAGGATTTAACCAATTCAGTGACCTTCCTCTTGGTTCCTGTAGCCAACTGCACTAACCAAGACCTTTCATGTTTTCTTCTTGATAAATGAAAACTTTCCACCACCCTAGGATCCACATAACTATGGCTAGCCCTGGAATCAATTAAAATAATAAATGGTCGGTTGTTGATCATACCTTCCACTTCAATCATGTGCGATTGAAATTTTGCTTGCTTGTTGTTTGGGGATGCGTAGATCCTTGGCATCCTACTACCCATATCCTCCACTGTTCCAACTTGCTAAACATTATGGATGGTTCTCAGTTTATCTTTTTTGTGGGGGCAGTCTCGGTACCTATGGTTTCCTTTACAACCCCAACACTCCATAGGTGGTGGTCTGGGCATTTGTTCACCTACTTCAGCCTTCCTGGGCTCTTTGAAAGATGGTTTTCCCTGAGGACTATTTATGAAAAAGGGAGGCTTGTTTCCCTTCTACCTCTGCTCTTTCCTGAACTTCTTTTGATCATCCCAAGACTTCCGAAAAGTAGGCCTTTCTCTTCGTTGTTCATACAAGCATTTTTCCCTTCTTATTGTTTCTTCCATAGTCTTGGCATCATCGTATTGAATCTTGTCACCAATAGAAGGTGGCAGTCCACTCAGATATATTTGAATCTTTACAACCTCATCTTTGATGAACGGAACATACTTCAGTAGTTCAAAAAACCTACATTCGTATTCATCGATGGTCATGCTGCCCAACTTGAGTTCGAATAACGCCTTCATATTTCTGTCATAGTACCTTTGGTTAGGTATTTCTTCTTGAAATACCTCTTGAACTCCTTCCAAGTGATATCTTTCTCACTAATGTGTTGCACCTGCACAAACTGATCCCACCACATGGATGCTTTTCCCTTCAATTCATACATCGCAATTCTTCCTTCTGCATGACAGGAATAATTCTGTAGTTGGAAATATTTTCTCATGCCAAGCAACCATGTTTCGGCATCTTCCTCCTTATTATGTTCTTCATCAAATGTTGGGGGCTTGATCTTGTTCATCTCCCCTTTCAATTCATCCACTCCAGATCTTTTGTGTTTTTTGGTAGGGGATGGGCTTGAACTACTGTGTGCCTCTCTACTGGAATGCTTTGGGGAGCGATGATGATGTCTGCTACCACTCCTTGATCTTCTTCTTCTCTCAGGGGTCCTGCAACTCTCTGTCTTGCTTGAGCCACTCCTCTTCTCCAACTTCCTTTCTATTCTTTCCAGGTTCTTTAGCATTTTTAAGTTGAATTCTCCCTGCTAATCCCTAACCCTCATCAGATTTCATCTATTAGCTCAGTGAGCCTGGGCATGTTTCTTCAATATTCAATGAGTTTCATCATATGTCCTTCCTTATCCATCTCTTTTCCGTTCCCATTAGAGTTTGACCCTTCGACTCCCAAGTTGACATCCCTTCCTACCCTTTCGTCCTTCATTTTGGAGGCAATTTGTACCTTTTCCATTTCTATACTCAGCATAGATTCACGGATGACCTGACACTTGTTGAACTCTGCACACACAATGTGCAATCAACCAAAGTTTTTCAGGCCCTTAAACCTTCAACAAACTTACAACATTCATAAACCAACACGAACAAGAAAAATGTTTCGATTCCATTAAGTTTTCTGAGCTCTGTTTGGCTCTGCAAATTTCGGGACTTCTGGTTTCAGGGTCTCGGTCCATGAATATCCAACAGTTAAATCCTCGATGGTTCTTTTGTCTTCGAAAATTTTGGGACTTTAGCACTTTGTTTTTTCGGGTGATAGCTCCCTCTTTCTCCCTACTCTTGTAACCAAAGGCACCTTTCACAACTTCACGATTTTGTGAGTTTGCAAGTCGAAGACCCTCGACTCCTCTTCCTCCAATCATCGATACCCAAGATGCGATACAGGTACGGATCCCTTCTCACTAGCACCTACTTGTTGACGGGCGAAATTGTCCGTCCATCAATTGAGAGAGTGGAACCGGTCCGGCGTTGTCTAAATAACCCAAGCCGTTTGGAATGAACCACCCTGACGGGTTTAACAGCTCCGTTGGCCACTCTAAGGTCCTAGGAGAACCGAAGAGGAAACTAATCTAAACTAACTAATCTATCTAAAACAAATAAAACTAACTAAAACTAACAAATAAAAGAAACTAAACTAACTAACTAAAACTAATAAAACTAACTAACT
>JASDQU010738761.1:171039-183812 GCA_032191745.1 Picea mariana
TACATCATCTCTCCCTCCTCGGACAGAGGGATTACCGATGCAGATCCCAGTATAGAATCCTACCACACCACCCCCACCCAAAAATGG
The DNA here is from genome assembly GCA_032191745.1 of Picea mariana. NCBI lineage: Eukaryota > Viridiplantae > Streptophyta > Pinopsida > Pinales > Pinaceae > Picea > Picea mariana. The sequence goes on from JASDQU010738761.1 coordinate 171,127, forward strand.
CGGCAACACTGCCACTACCAGGGGAAGATGAAGGAAGAATGAGCATAGCTCCACTCCCTCCCCGATCTCAACTTCATTGTGCACTATGCGAAAGAGAATCACACCCCACTAACATATGTCCTACTCTTCCCGAGTTACGCAATATTATCCATCTCCCTAAAGAAACCCCGTTGCTTGCCACTCCACCAAGTACATCTACCGCTACTACGAAGTCCTCAACCACATGCAAGAAAGGGTTACGAACCAATTTCTCTTGTGACATATGCTCAGAACATGGCCATTACACTCATCATTTCCCAGTCCTACCTCAATTCTGCCAAACATTAGCTTTAGTACACCACACATCTCTTCCTGATCCCTCTTAGGATTTCCCTACTGATACTCACATTATTGACATTCGTTATATTTCGTCATCAGTCCCCGAGCGAATGAGATATCATCCACAGTGTCTTGAAATTTGGTTTATGTCCAGCGATCCATCACACCCTGTACACAATATCCCTTCTACATTCTCATCCCTCGAGGTCAATGACACTTATCCATTGATGGTTCCTCCTACCATCTCTCAAGATCCCCTGTATTCTCTCATTTTCCGCTGTGATGAAGATCTCTTGGAGGAACTGAATACCCCCGATTTCTCTTGGAATGCACTCCATCATCGAGAACTTTTCCTCTCACAAGAAGTATTTCACCCTCCTGATCAAGCCTCCTTGTGCGTGATTGAAACCAATGATTTTATTCCTCCGGGGCATGTTGACTGGTTCAAAAACCCTATTCCTGCCCTCATCAAAAGAAACATGGTCAATATCTCCCCCACAGTCAAAATTGACATTTCCATTAAATCGGACATCACAAAAGAGATCATCATTGGTGTCGCATGCTCCCTTGAAGAATTCATTGCTTACAAATCTCTATTTCAGGAATACCGAGATATTTTTTCCTGGTCATATACAGAGATGCCTGGCCTCTATCCTTCTATAGTCGAACATCGTATCGACACATGGCCAGATATCACCCCTGTTCGTCAAAATAAATGCCCCCTCCACCCATCCAAAGTTGCGGCTATCAAAGCCGAAATTGACAAATTACGCAATGTCAGGTTCATTTACCCCATTGAGTACACTTCTTCGGTCTCCAACCCCATCCCCATTAACAAAAAATAGGGAACTATTTGTCTTTGCATAGACTTTTGCAATCTCAACCATGCTTGTCCCAAAGACAACTTACCAACCCCTTTCATTGACCAAATAATCGATGATTGTGCCAGCCACAAGGCACTATCCTTTATGGATGGGTTCTCTGGATACAATCACATTCAAATCCACCTAGTAGATCAGTACAAAATCGTGTTTACAACCCCTTGGGGCACCTTTTCCTATTGTGTCATGTCCTTTGGACTCAAAAATTCCGGTGCTACTTTCCAACAAGCCATGAACTACGTTTTTCATGATCTTTCTCGCATCATGCTCTCTTACTTGGAAGACCACACTGCTCGATCCAAAAAGAGAACCCAACATTTAGACGACTTACGCATCATTTTTCAACGATGTCGCCAATATAATATCCTCTTGAACCCCCTCAAGTGTGTATTCTATGTTATTATTGGGTGCCTCCTTGGGCTCATTATCTCCCAACACAACATCCCTATGGACCCCCTCAAGGTCCAAGCTATCACAATAATTCCACCACCTAGGACTTTATGCCAACTGCAGAGCCTACAAGGAAAATATAACTTTTTATGTCGCTTTGTCCTAGACTACGTGTTGACGGGTGAAATTGTCCGTCCGTCAATTGAGAGAGTGGAACCGGTCCGGGGTTGTCTAAATAACCCAAGCCGATTGGAATGAACCACCCTGACGGGTTTAACGGCTCCGTTGGCCGCTCTAAGGTCCTAGGAGAACCGAAGAGAAAACTAACCTAAACTAACTAATCTAACTAAAACAAATAAAACAAACTAAAACTAACTAAATAAAAGAAACAAACTAACTAAAAGAAACTAAACTAACTAAAACTAATAAAACAAATTAACTAAAAAACTAACTAATACACTAATCTAATTAAAACAAACTAATAAATTAAACTAAATACTAACTACTCTAACTGTTATATACAATCTACTAATTACTATTACACTAACTCTATTACTTAAATATCTAATTACTAATTAGATTACAACTTATTCACAAATATACAATATACACAACTGACAGATTTAAATAAAACCTGTAAAACTCATGTGCTCTCTGCCCTNATTTTATGAAAAAGAAATGAAACTACTGAAATTAAACGATCTAATATATTTACTGAACTTAAACAATCTAATATAAATATAATTAAACTAATATCTAAACTAAACTACCTAATGAAAATAGTAAAGAAAGAAGTGACTAACTGACCTGGATACGCTCCTAATTTGTCCTGTGTGATGACTCTAAAGCTGGTCGGAGGAAGTAAACTCGCACCGGATTGATCCAAAATATTCTCGTAAACGATCGGCTATGCTTCTCTTTGAGTTGTTAATAGGACAAACAAGACATAAAAAATCATAACAATTATATGATTTATAAATCTCTGCAATAAGGGAAACCTGTTATGCAAGAAACTTATATTTTATAATTCAACTTATGAAGAAGATAAACCTGTCATTCACAAACTGAACTAAACAATTGTTATATATTTTATACACTTGGAAGAGACCAGATATGGATAACAATGATTAAAATTATATCATTTTCACATGATTAATATATCTAAAGTAGTCATTAACCAGATACAAATTGATATACACAACATGAAACAAAATATTGATATAATGAGAAGCTAAAGCTGTGACAAAACACCAAATTCTGCTTCAGTCTTGTATTAAAACTCCATATCCTTGTTCTCCCATGAATGAGGATGAATATTATTACAAAAATGATAGGTTTTTATAAGTCTCTCCACAGGGTAAAATCTCCCTGTGGATAATATCAAACAGTTTTACATAATCTGGGAAATATCCCAAAATCAACTAAACTAGGAAACTAAAATGCAAGTGAAATCTTTGAAATATCCCCTAACTGCTCATCATATCCACTGCAATTTCAAATTGATCTGCAATAGGCCAAACATATCAAGTTAGATATTTCATTAGAAAAACAATAAAAAATTGATTCTACAGACTTAGCTATAGAATCATCTGATTCTGTAGCTAGTCTAAAATAGCATACAGTATCAGATGGAAATCAAATCAAATCTTTTTGAAATAATCCAAACCAATCTTCTTTCAATAAACATTGAAAATGAATCACTAATGTTTCAGATGAGTTTATCATTTAAATTAAACAAAATCAACAGTGATTCAATTGATAACAGAGGTAAGGATACTCTGTTTTTCTTTGACCATACAGTCGGGTCAAACAGTAACAGAACTGTTTCAATTTAAATGGAAACAATCAATGAGTGATATCGTATGAGATATGATCTAATCCAACACAATAATAATCCAATTATTATGGCTATAACAATGTAGCATAAGATTCATGTTGTTTCAATCAAATACAAATATGGCAAGGCTGTTACGATTTGGTCAAATAAAACATGCATAACAACATCAATCAAATTTCGCCAAAGATTTCGATCGATGAGCGTTCCACAGTCGACAGACAAGATCAAATAGTGATCACAACCATCAACAGAATCGATAATCATAAACCGGGCAACAATCGTCACAAATCGTGACTGAGTTAAATATAGAAACAACTCGTGATCCTGGATATAATCACTTTCGCTCCTCAAATCAAATTTAAACATTATATTCAGTATGAATTGGACTGATCATACGGTGGAGAAAACCAACGCAAGTCAACGGGCTGGGTACAACTGTTATGATTCATATCAATTCACAATTTGGATGAATATAAAACAGAATGATATTAAACATAATCCAAATGGTATCCGAGCTGGTTGAAAGTCATATGTAAATAAAACCATAAAAATTAACCATTATTGCCAACCATATTGTATACAATATAACCAATTCGAATCGAAACATGGATTGTGTTCAAAATTGAAATACCAGAAATAGTTTGCATTTAGAAAGGATAGAAACGACTTCAATTATCAACAGAGTATCCAATCTAAGACAAATCAAAACAATCAAATTCATACCACGATCAATCGAATCGAAGACTATCTAATCAAAGCTAAACTGGGAAATGAAATTAATTAATCAAAACATAACTATGTACACAATGCATATAGTATGATAGAGCAAATCCAAACTGTAAACAGAGCTGTGAGTTTGTTATATAAACATGTGATGGACATACCAGTGAGGCTGCTCAAATTATACCAATTTTGAATTCACGACCGCTGTAGCTGACTCCACATTCTTAAACCAAATAGAGCCTATTGTTCTCTGTCTTTTATCAGTGGTCTGAAGCTCAGTCTTTTGACGAGTAAGCAGTGTAACCTAGTCCTCCAAAGATTTAATCTTTGACTGTAGCATCGGCACATCCAGATAATACCTCTCTAACCATAAGCCGCACTGATCACAGGGTGGCACAATAGACTTCGACAGAGCAGGAGAGGGTTTAGATATATGACCGGGGGTTTCACATGATAGCTTAATGCTAGGGTAATCTGGGTCATTATGCAAACAAGGTGGTAGGTTTGACACGAAGTCGTATGAGGGTTTGGCACACAGACCTTCCGAATAGGGATACTCACTTGCCAAAAAACGTTTGACCTATGAATCAGAGTCCTCCCTAAGCACAATACGATCAGGATTGGCAGGGGATTTTGGTTTGTTCCTCGCCATGCGAGAGATTAGATGGGCAGTCTTTTTTCCTTTGGCATTTTCATTGGGTTTGGCTTTAGGCTTTTTAGCCACAGGCTTAACAATCTCGACATCCTTAGTCACAGAGTGGGGTAGGTCGATAGGTAAATCGGGTAAGGTTTTAGGTAAAAGGATACTGTAGGGTACCAGGGGTGGAGACTTATCCTCACTCACCACAGGTTTATCAACCTGTGGTGGATTTGAATCCACAAAATTACTGCAAGCAATAAAATCGTCCCAACAGTCTCGGTGTAACCCCAAATGACAAACAACAATCATTTTAACCAGCCCATAGTGAAAGAGGCTTCTATCAGCCTAGTTCTTTTTATATTTCTTAGACATTTTGAACAGGCTTCTATGCAAGTAATATGGCATGTTAAGCTCGAAACCCACAAAAACCATAATTAGACGAAGGTGATGTAAGAAAACAAACCCATACCGACCCTCCCAGGTGATGAACTGCTTGATAATCATCAACAAGTCATGCCATCGCTGCTTTAGCATATCACGGGCAAACCCTTGTCACAGGAGTTAACCTTACCCGACTGAAAGAGAAAATTCCAAGGGACTTCTTCTACCTTGCAGTTTTTGGACCATATTTTCCCAGTGATAGGTAAACCCGTAGCTAAACTGAGAAATTGCTCGTCAATTTGCAATTGAACATCCCCGACCTTGGCTCGACAGCCATCAAAGGTCAATGTGAATTGCCTAGCAACGCCGAGGTTAAAACCATCAAATTTCTGTATGAACGAGAACCACCCAAATTCCTCAAGGTCACCATGGGCACTGTCGAACATCAACAGAGCCTAGACACCATTCGGTTCAGCCCTCACGAATGGAGCCATGGTGCGAGAACATGGTAAGGGTTTGGGTCAAAAACACTAGTACACAGGAGCATTCGGTGTAACCACTATGAACGATCAAAGGGGAGGCATTAATGTGCGCATGTGAGGGTGGTGGAATCACTTACCGCCATGCAAAATAGTAATTGCAAAGTACAACTGGCGTATTAACCCTCTGTTGAAACAATCATAACATATTTCAAATCATATTATTCAGCCGACCCAAAAATCAAACGTTAAACGATATACCAATGCGCCATTCAAACCATGAATATTCAAATGTGAAATCAAACCCATATGTTTAACCAATGCGCCATTGCATAATCAAACATTTTAATCAAAGGTTTAAAACATTGTGACAACCGTTTGCATGAAATCAACAAGGAAAGAACTATAATAATAAGGATCACATCATATAAAACAATGTAAACCATGACCCCTATGCAATTCATCAAAATAAGTATAACCCATAAATTCACATGCTCGATGCCTTATCAAGTTGCGCAATTAAAGTAAGAATAGGCAATAGGGATAGTTCGAAAATCTCTTAGCCACTTAACGATAATCCAAAGGTAAGTGCCATTCAAAATACCAATAAAAGATTATGACAGTTCGAGTAACGATAGAGGAGTTTTCACTCTTACAGTCATGAAAACTAAATGGGGACCAATTTGCAAATGTCGCAAAGAATAAAAATATCGCCTATTTACAAAATGCGACGATAATTTGAAGTTTAGAAGACAAAGGCGTAGGCAGCTTATAGGGAAATTGAAAAAATTGAATTGGCTGCCAACACTACTGCATATAACTGTAGATTAGGGCTAAGTGCTAGCACCTCTCGTAACTCGTGGCTTTGCGAGTTGGAGTGTTGAGCCCTCATGCTCCTCCTTTGTGAATCTCGAAATCCTAATTTACTTTACCCTCTGGGCCCAGATAACACAACTGTCTCCACATATATGGTGGCAAGTGGCACCCTCAGGAGGTTCCATGTCACCTTCAATGACATCATTGGGTCCCACCATGCTCACTTTTCTTTTGTACCACTGGCACATGGTACACACCCATGTGTCCACGTCCATTCCGACTGAAATCCCACGATTAGACCTTTCTCAAATCTACGGTGCAGATCCTTTCGGCGTTTCATGCATCCACACCTCTTGAACTTCCATTTGCTGAGATCCCGAAATTACTGTCTACCCCTCCACTTGATCCAACAGTCAAGTTCCTATCTTACGATCTACAGTGTAGATGATTTCAGATTTTTGGGTTTCTCTATTTCGCGACTTGCAAAAACAATGTTCTTCCCTTTTGGTTTCCCGGGTGCCGAAACGTCGTCTGGTAGCCACGTGTTCCCCTCGATGGACAGTCCCGATGAATTCGGGGTTTCACATATTGTGATTTCCATGTTTCTGTGCAACTCAAAAGGGTTTTTAAACCCTGTGCACGTTTTCCAGATTTGACACTCACGAGGGTTCTCCTTTTCCCCGAGCAGGTCCTATGGCTCCAACACTTCTGGTGTGGAGTCCTCTCTCCCTGTGGCCAAATACCACATTGGCTACAGTTCCATAACACCACTACACCTCCTGAGCTTGGTAACATGGTCAAGTAACTCCTTGACACTCAGGAGCATTCGAAGGTCTGAAATTGGTCCTCTAGACACAATTTCTCCTCAAACCCTCGGTCCAAACACCACTCAACTAGCCCATTTAGGCTCAGCGTTGAAAACCTTGGCTCTGATACCATACTATAACACTCTTTACATACAAATTTGTATCGCTCTGATACCATACTATAACACTCTTTACATATGAAGTTGTATCGCTCTAATACCATACTATAATGCCCCCCTTTCACTTGTCGGGCAGGTGCTACTTCGTGGAATAACAATCTCATACTTAATTATATATATATGACATGCATTTAAATAGGTTAAACACATTTAAACTCAGAGTAACATAGAAATTACTGCTAACACAAATATTTCTTGGCATTAACAATAATTCATCTGTGCAATAGAATACATGATAAAATATAAGCATCACAGGCATGCAAAACATAACATTTAACATAAGCTAATACTTATCTTGAAACTGTGGTAATTCCACCAACCAGGTCCAAGCCTTCTATGAACCTCCTAGCCTTAGACCACACTGCTCATCAAGCTCATCATTGGGTCACCCCCGATATGGGACTAACCTCCACCCCCAAGGCAAGAAATCCTAGGCTAGGCTGAGGTTACAGGAAAAACACAGAGTCACAAGGAAGGAATTCTCTCCCAGGAATCTCTCATACTCACTACCCACAGACCCTCCTTCCCCACATGTTTGTCCCACCCCAGGAGTATACACCTTCTCTGTCACCTAAATAGTCCTTCGGCTACTAACCTCCCTTACCTTGGGTTTCAGCAATAGACCAGACCGGAAGTCTCCGAGCTCTGTGGCAGCTACAGGGTTCCTTCTAGGAGTCCTCTCCTTCCTCTGTGCACTCTCTCACCTAGAGAAAGTCGCTCACAGGCTCAGAAACCTATTCTTCCAACTTCACCACCTCTCTCACCTGGAGAGGGTGTAGTACTAACTAGCCAACAAGCCACATGTAATCTAGCACTGCGTGGCCACAACAACCGATGGGGAAAATAGACACGGGCTTTCCAAATAGGCTCAGCAATGATAGGATGGTCTCATGGTTATGGCTTTGGGACAGAGACTCCACACTCAGGCTCGATCTGCTCAGATACAGGGTGCATCGGATTTTCCAGAATTGACATAGGCTATCCCCAAAATCAACACACAAACTTCTCAGGGATGCGTGTCGAGTTGTCCACACAAGGGTAGATTTAGACTCCATGGTTCACAATAGGATGTACAGGCTATCTTAGAACAAACACAGGCCTTTCTCCCAGTTCAAAGGATGCACGAGGGTATCTCTACAGGGCTTGGACGGTTCACACTTCGACAGTCGAGGGTCAAATGGAGGAAGAACCCCCAACATGGCTCATCTCAACCATTTATTTGCATGCACCTGGGTTGACACTTGTCACCCGTACAACTACATGCATTCCTTCAGCATGCATTCCTTCCATTTGGACATTGCTTGTCCATCCAAAAAGAACTTAGGATTAAACATATTACTCAGATGTCTTTTGGAATAATATTAAAATATTACTCTCCAAGGACTTAAGCCCCTAGGCTCCACACTTAGTATCTTTTCCCATCTTCCAGCCCCTAATCCCTTTCCCACTCTGTGGAAGCTTAGTCCCCCATCACTCATTCATCATGGTCGGTCTGCATGTGGCAGTGTTTATATTTTATTACTGTTCTGCATAATATAGGTACAAAATCAGGCTCTTGGCCTACAACACTTAGGCTCTCTAGCCTAACAATCACATAATCCCACTGGCTTATATAAATTCAACTCACCAACCTATAAAACATATTTACAATTCATTTCATAAACAAGATTTACAATAAGGCTCAGCCTTGGAGACATTACAGATCTACTTGATTTTATGTTGTATGCTGAGGTCATGATGCAGAGTCTCCAAGAACTCTTTGCTTGTGATTCTTCCCTGTATCCATGAAAACTTAGAACTGTCTTTGGCCATGGTGGTGATATTTTGATTGTAATCAGAAAAATTCATTAATTTATCATTTAGGACATGTAGATCAGGAAGACCCTTTTTCTGTAAGGTTTCAATCTTGCTAAAAAATCTTTGAACTCCAATGTCCATGTTCTGAGCCTTTTCCTCCAACTGCTTTTTTAGTCAGCACCCTTTTGAATTTAAGGATAGTTTTTGTCCTGTCTTCCACTTTTATACCTTCAAGCTCTTCCTTGGTTTTTGAATTCAAAAACTTGATGATCTCGTTGGTTGTCAAGGGCATGTCACCCATCTTTGTTCTTATCCTGTTAATGGCCTGCCTACTCTTTAACACCAGATCATGTTGCTCGAACATGATTTGCACCATGGGCCAAATTTCATTTATGGATTTCGAGATATCTGTCCATATATTTTCCTTAGCCTCTGCTAATGTCTTACCTGCCACTGTTTGTTTCTGAAGCTGTTGAATTTCCTGCTTGAGTTTCTCAGATACTTGTCTCTCAATATTGTATCTTGTCTGGAAAGAGGACTTGAGTTCCTCTAGACTTTCAATCTCCACTTTCAGCCTATTGATCTTTTCTCCCCATAGAGTCATTTCCTCCATGGACTTTTCTATCTCCGTAGTCTTTTCCAATGATGTCAATGGAGTTGTTGATGGAATTTTTGTTGTAGTGGTTGTTGGCATAGCTATTGTACTAACTTCTGCGATGGGAAATGCACTCAATGGAATGAATTCCATCAAGGTAAATTGTTCCTTCTCTTTTAATAACTCTTCCAACTCTGCCTCCATTTCCTTGAGCTGTGCATTCTGCTGCATGATAAGTTTCAACAATTCTTCTTTCTCATTTTCTGCTTCAACTATTTCTTTGGCTTGTGAATATTCTGTTAGTGGAAATTTCAGCTATTTTTTTAGAGATGCAATGTCAGCATTCTTTTTCTTTATCATCTCCTCTTCCTCTTTTACATTTGAGGGATCGTACACAATCTTAAGCACCAACCCCTCTAAGGATTTTACTCAGTTGTCTTTTGCAAAAGAGGATATCTTTTCCAACTTCAATTGGGTCTGAACATTGCTTAAAGATACCTATAACTTAGTTGCGGTAGAGGAAGCATGTGCTAATGTGGAGAAGACCATTTCTCCATTCTGTCTATGAAAATCCATCTGGTCAGTTGGATGGACTTGTTTGGTGTCAAAGACAATAGTTGACCTCTTCTAGTCAGTGACCTCTTTGGGTTGAGGCACATGTGCTTGTAGAAATACCAGATGCACTCTTCCTTTCTCTGTGTCAAAGGCTTAAAATAGTCTGTGTTGTGTTGTGGAGGTTTGCTTCTAGAACTGAGAGTAGATGTTGTTGGTCAACGTCTGGTTCTTCTTTTTAATCATTTCATATTTTTCAAAAATGCTTAGAGGTACAGATCCTTGTGGAGTTTGGGTGGTCACATATATATCTGTCTTCTTCTTTGAAGAAGAAGTTGATACCACCTATTATATTCTTTCAATCACTATGGTAGAGTAGGGCTCTTCCTCACCAGACATGTGAGTGGCATGAGTGGCTTTCGGTTTCTTGTTGTATACCTAAAAATATTCTGCTGATACCTTAGTGATTGAAGGTGAATCATCCTTTCTTGGCCTTTTTTCCTTGGGTACTTGTGGAGCGGTAGTCAGTGAAAAAGAGACTGAAGGAGATTCCCATGGCTTTGTATCTACCAAAGTGTTTTCTTCCCACTCTGTTTGGTTCACATACTTTTCAATCTATGGTTTGAGGGTCTGAGCTTAAGGTGAACTTTTGTTGTTGGATCTCATCTCTGCAATGATCCCACTGGGGTCATATCACCAAATAAAACTGGTGTTGAATTTCATTTCCTTCAATAATTTATGTACCTCTTCCCCAACAGCTTGACTGTTGCAGATAAATGGTCCTATTTTCCCTTTGATCCTCATCTACTATTTTTTCCTCAGAGACAGAAAATGGATGTCATATGAGTTTATCATCTGATGAATATACTCCATTGCAAATATTCGAGCATGCAGATACTTGGGAAACTTGTATGGAGCTAGTTCACACCCATACACTTTGATTTCTGTGTGATTCTGGTATAGGAACCAGTCCCTAGTCTTTGCGAGATCCGAAAGGTGTAGAACTCTTTAGATCTCCTCGTTTATCCTCGGCTCAGGTCTTCCACTAAGCATGCCTACAACTGGGTGATAAAACAACTCAATGAATTGTTTAAAAGTGAACTCAGTGGAGCTTCTCCTGAGCAGTGACATCCATAAAGTTACTGCTTGAGTTTTTCCTTCCTTGTCCATCTTGTGCATGTGAAAGGAAAATTTGTCTACTTGATAGAAAATGAACATGTAGGCCATTATTGAAGAATACCGGAACATGCTTTCTGTAGGGAAATTTTCCAGCTAGTCATGCAGGTTCTCAGCCAAGAAACTGTTGTAGTCGAAATGTATGGCCACTTTCTCTTCAGCAAAGAAAATGGATAGGAAACCTAAGATAGGTTCATCCACCCATTCATCTGAGAAGTAACTGAGCAAACAACACAGTGTTTAGATAATCTGATTTCCATTTTCGAAATATATGGATGAGTGATAGGGAGGATTCTTCTTAGGGAATTGGGCTTCTTGTGGAAGGAACAACTCGAAGATTTGTTCTCTTTGGGGAAACGTCAGGTTCTGATACAATTCTGTCAGAATTTCAATTGTGAGGGGAGAATGGGGTTCGGCTCTAGGTACTTGCATCATCTGATTAATGGCGTCGGGTGAAATAAGGAAAAGGGTTTCTCCAGACAAAGATACTATGTCTCTTTTATCAGGGAGGTAGTGTGCTTGGCACTTGAGGGGGAATTCAAGAAAGTGATAGACTTGGGGAAAATGATACAGAGGGAGATTTGATTGCCAAAGCTCGATTTCATCGCTCTCCACGATGAAGGTGTCTCTGAACCACGACTGTAGCTCAACAAAGTCGAATTTAGACCTGGTTTTTGAGATTAGATAGTCTTTGTCTGCTAATGGGATCTGGTCAAGATCCACAGGAGGTGGGAGAAAAGGATTTTCCTCTACATTTGATTTTTTACTGTTGGGAACCATTGATTTCCTCCGGGTACTTGCACACTGGGAACACGTTAGTAGGCAAAAGATAATGTTGGACAAGATGTTGCAGAGGTGAAAGAGAATGAGTCTCTAATAGGCATGGAGCATGAAAACAATTCGAAAGACCGAAACGAGGCTGGGATTTAGAGAACGGGTGTCCTTTGGGAGGAAAAGGACAAGTCAGATGAACAACGGGTATGTGGCCAGTCATAAATGGCCAATGGGTCATTTAGAGAGTGAGAGGGCAAGATAAAATATGCCTGATGTGTGTATACTGGTGATCAAGGGGAGAACGAGAAAGATATGACCTGTAACGGTTAGATGGATGGGATG
>JASDQU010738761.1:199768-212393 GCA_032191745.1 Picea mariana
TACAAGCAAAGGCTTTTTGCAATCATGTGTACAAATATTAAATGATCCATCCTCTGTCAAAATATTGAAAAATATATTAGAAAGATGTAGCATCGAGACAGAAGGAGAACTATAACAAAAAACAATCAATCACCTACATACAAAGAGAAGAACAAGTAGGGTGTTCACACTGAATTCCAACATCAAAGATTTCAACATGGGAGATAGCATATTGGATCTAGGATCTAAATTCAATGTATTACCCAATAAGACATGGAAATGTATGGAAGAGCCCACATTAGGATATTCACCTATTTAGCTGAATCTAGCAAACCAACACAAAGTTCTACCAATTGGCAGACTGAAAGGAGTGATAGTAGACCTGGATGGAGTGCGCACTAAAGAAGACTTCAAAGTAATTGAGACAGGGGACGACACAACACCATATCCAACATTGCTCGGCTTGGATTGGGAATTTTATAACCAGGCCATAATCAACATAAAGACACGGAAAATGAAATTTGAGTCAAGAGAATACAAGGTCATTGCGCCATTAGACCCATCAAAAGAAGAGAGTTTTGTAGAACCTACTTGCTTAGACTTGGAGGAAATCAACCAGTTGTATAGAAAAACTATGTGCGATGAGGATTACGTCAACCCAACTGTAGATGAGATACTCAGTTGGCGGAGAATTACTTCATGTGCGATAGACTTAGATGCAAGGTTAGAGAAATGGAAAAAAAGGATACATGAAGTGTCCACAAGAAGATGCGCAAGAATAGACTGCGCAGTAAGATGGGTAGGTACGAAGATAAGGGAACCACCCAACTTCCATGGGTTAAATGATCTAAAAGATTTCTTAACACAGTACGAAGATGAAATGTTAGAAAATCAGAGATTCTTAGCACTCGATATAGCACTCAAGGACACACCTGCAAGATGGTGGGCCTCACACAAGGAAACAATCAAGGATTGGTACCAATGCAAGTAGTTACTACGCATAAGGTTTGGAACAGAGAAGAGACACAACCAACAACAGAAGTATGATGGACAGGGGACACCAGTGAAACACTTGGAGAAGTGTAGAGCATTGTGGAAAATGACACTTCCAGAGGAATGGCCTCACCATTTTGTACATACCTTAGAGGGAATCCCAACAAATTGGTATACAAAACAGGAACCATGCAAAGGCACTACGAGTTGGACAATACTACAACAAAACTTTATAGTCACTTTCCCATTCAAGCATGAGAACACCAACATAGATGCAGGACTTAAACAAATCAGAGGGGTGATATTCATTAAGGAATTAGAAGTTGAACTCATCACAAAGGAACAATAGCGGAACAAACGGACAATGAAAGAACTGTTGTCATGCTACCATGTGCAAGAAGGAATACTAGATGAATATGATCCGCGCGATATTTAGATTGAGGAAGATGAAGGTGAGAGAGAAGTGGAAGGTCCACCTCTAGAATCAAAAGTAATTTTTGCGCCGATCAAAGTGAAGAAAGTCAACATTGTTACAATTGAGAATCCCAAAATGGCCAACATTGGAGACTACTAGGATGAGCAGACAATAGAAATAATAACATAGCTATTGTGCGAGTACAACGACATGTTCCCCACAACATTTATAGAAATGAAGGGCATAGCAGGAGAGCTAGGTGAAATGAAGATACCATTCAAAGTTGAGGCAAGACCGATCAGACAATGATCATATAGACTAAATCCAATATATAAGCAAAAATTCAAAGCTGAGATCGATAGGATGATCGAAGTCGGCATCATCGAACCTATGGAAGATTCAGAATGGATAATCCCAATGGTATTTCATAAGAAAAAACAAGGCATGATAAGAATATGCATCGACTTGAGGAAGTTGAAAGATGCATGCCTACATGACCCATTCCCTACACCTTTCACGGATGGAGTGTTGGAGAACGTAGGGGGACACAAATTTTACTCATTGACTGATGGATTCTCAGGATACCACCAAATCAAGATAGCACAAGAAGATAGATACAAGACCACGTTTTCTACAAAATGGGGATCCTACCAGTACACGGTCATGCCATTCGGACGGAAGAATGCACCAACAATATTTTCCAGAGTATTCATAGCTGCATTTAAGGAATTTATCCACCAGTTACTAGAGGTATACTTGGATGATTGGAAAATATATAGTCTGTTGAAATACCATGTAGAGGTCTTGCGACTGATGTTAGAAAGATGTAGGCAATGTCATATATCATTAAACATCAAGAAGTGCATTTTCGGAACACCGTTTGGGATACTATTGGGCCATATAGTATGAAAACAAGGTTTACTAGTAGATCCTACAAAGATTGCAGTAATCGTTAACCTGGCACCACCAAAAACAATTCGTCAACTAAGAGCGACATTGGGACACACAGGATACTACAAAAACATTATAAAAGGGTATGCACAGATCACCACACCAATGGAGAAATTGTTAAGGAAAGACACAAAGTTTCATTGGAATGAGGATTGTCAGCACGGTCTGGAAACGCTGAAGGAAAAGATGGTAACAACGCCAATACTGGTATTTCCATACTGGGAGAAGACATTCCACATACATGTAGATGCATCAACCATGGGACTTGGAGCTATTTTGGCGCAACCAAGAGTAGGAGAATTGGATCATCTGATAGCATTTTCTAGCATAAAACTGTCAGAATTAGAGCAGAACTATAATACTACAAAGAGGGATGGCCCAACTATGGTCTATGCGTTGCAAAATTTCAAACATTAATTACTGGGAAAGCATTTTAAGATGTTCACAGAACATTCATCCCTTAAGTACCTAGTCAACAAGCCAGTGTTGGGGGGGAGAATCTGTCGATGGCTACTCCTATTTCAACAATTTGATTTTGAAGTAATATTCAAGACATGGAAGCTGAACGCAAGACCTGGCCACCTATCAAGTGTCACGAGCAGAGAGGAACCTACAAGTTTAGAGGACAACTTTCCAGACGCACAATTATTTTTAGTTCATATTGTCGATGAATACTTTGCAGACATCATCCAGTACTTGAGTACAGGTACTGCACCATAGGAATACAACACCGCACAAAAGAAGAACCTAGTAGTCTGGGCTGCATACTATTAGCTGATTACAGGAAACTTATACAAAGTGGGTGCAAATAACATCTTGAGAAGATATGTGTTAGAACATGCAATACCAAGGATTTTAGCAGAAGCCCGTGAAGGAATAGTAGGAGGAAATTACGCAAGAAAAGATACTGCACAGAAGGTATTGCGCACAGGAATATGGTGGCCAACCATTCACAGAGACTTGAAAGAGTACTGCCATATATGTGATGTATGTCAGAGGGTAGGTAAATCAAATAGAAGGGACGAGATTCCCCTATGAACACAAGTAACTTTGCAGGTATTCGACAAATGGGAAATAGACTTTATGGGACCAATTAACCCACCAACAAAGAGGACAGGAGAAAGGTACATTATCACTACGACAAAATACCTGACAAGATGGGTGGAAGCAACACCAGTCAAATATTGCAGCGCAGAGACAACAACACATTTCCTATTTGAACATGTGATCACTAGATTTGGTTTCCCAAGAATTTTAATGAGTGACTAAGGCACTCATTTCATTAACAGTACTTTCAAGGTTGTGACTGAGGAATTTGAGGTTCATCATCAAAAGAGTACTCCATATCACCCACAGGAAAATGGAACAGTAGAAGCATTTAACAAAATCCTTGAGAATGCATTGACGAAGATTTGTAATGTTAATAGAGATGATTGGGACCTAAAAATACCAGCAGTATTGTGGGCATACAGGACCACATGTAAGAAGTTGATAGGAACCACGCCATTCTAACTAGTATATGGACAAGAAGCAGTGGTGCCATTAGAAGTTTTGGTACCCAATCTGCATGTAGTAGCGATTACGAACATGACAAAATGAGTTGCAATACAGGACATGTTGAATCAACTGATGATCATGGAGGAAAATAGAATCATAGTAGGATTCCACCAAGAAGTTCAGAAAGCAAGGGACAAATCTTGGCATGATAGGCATATCAAGAGGAAAACCTTCAAGGCATGAGACTTAGTGTTGATGTATGACAATAAATACATTCAGCACCCGAGAAAACTAAGAATGCACTGGTTAGGACCATACGAAGTACACACTGTCACAGATGGGGGAGTTGTATAGTTGAAGGACTTAGGAGGAGAAGAACTCAGAGGGATAATCAATGGGATTCGATTGAAGCTATATAAGGACAGTCGACAACCCACAACTTGAAAGTCACCAGAAAAAAAAAGAAAAGAAGAAGAAGCAGGATATCAAATGGTACCAACAGAGGCATAGTGCGTTAAAAGGAGAAGGAGCACACAAACTTGGCAATATGAGACTGATGGAGACAAGGCCAATGTTCATTTCAAAATGAAAACAAGCGGGAAAGTCAGCTACATCAAAAGAAGCGCTAAAGTGATGAAGTCTAGAGGAATTGAATGTCAGAAATGACTAACGAGACGCCGCATTAATCACGCCAACTGGAGACGGCAAGGAAAATTAATGGAAAGTATGAAGGGACCATAGGTTCATTGAATCCGTAATCGCGGTAACGTATTCTAAAGTTTTCACATGATGCCAATAAAAAGTAAGGATGTAGGATCGAAAAGGTTATTGCAAAATTGGAAAAGCCACAACACGAGAGAGCATACGAAGCAAAGAGTGAAGTTTGCATAGGTTGCAAAGGCTAATGAGATCGGTGAATGACACATTTTTACCACCATGGAATGACCCAAACAAGAAGAACCTATCTAGACAACCAGACAACCTAGAGTTAGGACCAGAGCACAATTTCAATCATAGGGAAACGAACAACCACCATATTAGCCACCAGAATTTGTCAATGTGGAAAAAATCTCATCACCAGATACAAGACTAGGAAGCCACACACACATTGAGGAAGAAACGCAGCAGACAATACCTGTGGGTATGGACATCGATATGCCCGAAGAGGGACATGGTCAACAAGATGAAGATGCAAGCATCCAAGTGCAACCATAAAACCCTACAGAAGCCCCGAGAGGCAATGGAACAACTTCAAACCAGGAAGAAATGGTCATGCCAGAAGAATCATAGACAACCATGTCAGAACATCCATAGGAGGAAGCAGTGGAGGATGTCACTGGCTGACCAGAGAAGGCTTCCGAAGAACAAACAATGGAGGATGGAACCTTGAGTCAGCCACCACAATGAAAGGACAAGCAAAAGGTACTTAGGTCACTTCGCAGACAACCCGCCACAACAATTGTTTTTCTGCACATACTGGAAGGGGTACGTATAAAAGCATATTTGTTAGGTTATGTAGAGAAATTGAGGTACTTAGACCATGATGTAACGGACACGGACAAGTTCTCATAGTTTGCTAAGCAGGTATACCTACAGATTGTGGGTATAGATCCCTTTGGGGAACCAATTCATCAACCAGTCCAGTGGGTAGCAGGACTAGCCAAAACTAGGATTTTAGGTCTGTTGGACCTACCATACTTTGGAAGAGGCCAATATGCAAACAGTTGCGTCAAACAACTGATGGAAGTCACACATGGCGAAGATCTGTGGCTAGACCAGCTCATCTCAATAGACGTAGAGATCATCACACACATCACAACGATGTCATCACAGGGCATGGATCCCGCACAGTTCCTTGAGGAAAAAACAAAGGAGAAAGAACTGGCTGAGGAGATGAAGAATAAATACGACACCGACAGGGGGTTGCGAAGAATCATTATCAAACGGATTAGTGACATCGCGACAAGAATAGCCAAGAAAGGCATGGCCTGCAAGTTGCTCAGGAAATGCTGCAAGGAGGAAGTCTCGACCGGGGTTTTCGCAGCTACAGCACAGTGTGTCTAGGGCACCACACTCAACTGGGCCCCCTATTTGTTGAATCTATTTCTAGAAGACAACAAGGATCCACAGGATCTTGGAACAAAATTTCATTATTCATGGATGATCATCTTGATATCCATTATGGGATGGAAAGAGTGGAACTACACATATTTTTCCACGAGACCCAAACCCTGCCATGGGGTGAGATACTTGTCGCTTGGTGTAATATACCAGATATAAAAAGTATGCAGAATAGAAATAAAATGCTAGAAATGGCAAAATAACAACAATATAACCAGAACAATCACCACAATAACACTGAAATGATATAAGAATAACAATAGAAATAACACTTTGATTCTAAGAGCAATGTTCATGGGCCTCTTCAAGGGGAAAAGATCCAATCAAGCAGAGCTCTATTACAATAATATCCAAGCTAGGGTTCTCATACCCTCAACTCCTATTTATACTAAACATGTCTATCAAAAGAAGCATCTAGAGGAAGATCCTTCTAGAAGCAGAAGCTTCTATTAGGTCTTCTTACATTCGAATTATTCTATTTTATTGCAAGGCCTTATTAATATTGACCTTTATGACATCCAAATATATTTTTCTACCTATGTGCGGGTTAGGACCCTAACATGTCCTCCCCCTTAAAAACAACCTTGTCCTCAAGGCTTGAGATGTGGAAATTGCTGCAGAATGGTAGTTGGTTCCCAAGTGGCATCTGCTAGAGTTGTATATTTCCACTGGACTAACACTTCCTTGATAGTTCTCTGACACAGGCGATGCTTACGCTGGTCCAAAAATTCTTGTGGTTGTAGCCAAATGGATCCTTCTTTGGCTAACTCAGGAAGGTTGGTTTTAATTTGGCACTTAGTTCCAATCACCTTCTTTAAGCATGAAACATGAAAAACAAGATGTAGCTTTGAATGACTGGGCAAAGCTAACTGATGGGCCACCTGTCCCACACGCTTGAGAACGGTATAAGGACCATAAATTTTGGGTGTTATCTTCTGACAATGCTCAACCTTGAGGGAATTTTTCTTGTAAGGTTGCAATCGAAGAAATACCTGATCCCCTTCTGCAAATTAAGTTCAGAGAGACCTTGATATGCTTATTGCTTCATGCGATTTTGTTCCATGAACAAATTCTCTTTGAGGGTACGAAGAATATCCTCTCGAACTGTAAGTGTTTGGTCAACCGCCTAGACCTTCGAGACACCAAGTAAGTATGAGAGAACTGAAGGTGGCTTCTGTCCATATACCACTTCAAAAGGAGTCATGCGTGTAGTTGTATGGTATGATGTGTTGTACCACCATTTAGCTAGGGGTAACCATTGAGCCCACTGATTTTTCTTTTTTGAGGCAAAACACCTAAAATACGTTTCCAAACACTCGTTGACAACTTCTGTTTGAACATCAGTTTGGGGGTGATAAGTTGTGCTGAGATGCAATTGGGTGCCTTGTAGCTTGAACAGTTCTTGCCAAAAATTGTTTCTAAAAGTTGGGTCGCGATTAGAAACAATAGAGTGCGGCATGCCATGAAGCTCAAAGACCTGATCCATGAAAATTTGAGCCACAGTGGATGTTGTAAACGGGTGTTGAAGAGCGCATAAATGAGCATACTTGGAAAGGCGATCAACAACCACCATGATGACTAATTTATTTCTTGATTTGGGTAAGCATGTAATAAAATCCATAAAGATATCCCTCCAAATAGCAGGTGGAATCGGAAGTGGTTGTAGTGTGCCCAGAGATTTGACTGTTTCTCCCTTGTTACATTGACACACATCACATTTAGTGACAAAATTACGAATTTCTTATTTCATACCATCCCAGAAAAAAGAACGTTTGACCATGTCATAGGTTTTGGTGAACCCAGAGTGCCATGGTGTGGGTGTAGCATGAAGCTCAGAAAGTACCGTGGATTTAAGATTTGATTGTTTACTTAAATACAAACGGCCTTTGTATCAAAGCTCATCATGGAGCCAAGAGTACCCTGGGGAAGTTGGAGAATTGGACTGCAATTGTTGGATCAGATGCGAACTTTTGGGATCTTGTAGCCATTCCTGGCAAACGGCTTGGAGCCAAGCTGGTACAATGAAGGAAAGAGAAAAAAGGGATCCTTCATCTTCATATTTTTGGGAAAGTGCATCCACAACCACATTGTCTTTTCCTTTCTTGTAAATGGTCTCATAATCATATCCAAAGAGATTAGTCACCCATTTTTGTTGCTCCGGGGAGGAAATGCGTTGTTCCATAAAATACTTGAGGCTTTGATTGTTTGTATTAATTTGGAAGCATTGCCCCAATAGATAAGGGCACCACAGATCAACGACATGCAGAATAGCCAACATTTCCTTTTCATAGATTAAATTTCCCATATTTCTTTCAGATAGTTGCTTGTTGGTAAAGGCCAAAGGCCGACCCTCTTGCATAAGGACAACACCAATTCCTTTCCCTGAAGCATCACATTCCAAGACAAAGGTCTTTGTGAAATCCGGAAGGGCCAGGACTAGAGTGGTGCACATGTCCATCTTCAAGGTTTGAAAAGCTTGAGCAACGGCTGGAGTCCAAGTGAAAGAGTTCTTTTTTCGGAGAGCAGTGAGAGGTGTTGCAATCTTTCCATAATTCTTAACAAACTTGCGATAATAAGTTGTTAAGCCCAAAAGTCCACACAAACTTTTGAGAGTCTTTGGGTGAGGCCAGTCTTGCATAGCTTCAATATTTTTAGGATCCACCCTGACGTCGTCCTTGCCAACTAGATGACCCAAGTACTCTACTTCTGAGGTGCCAAAAGCACATTTAGACTATTTCAGGAAGAGTTGGTGCTGAGAGAGTAGATGGAGAAATCGATCCACATGAGCAAGATGGTCTGTCTAGGTTTTTCTATAGATGAGGATATCATCAAAGAAAACTAAGACAAAATGATGTAGAAAAGGACGGAAGACATGATTCATGAGGCTTTGGAAGGTGGAGGGGTCATTACACAAGCCAAAGGGCATGACCAAAAACTCATAGTGGCCCTCATGAGTTCTAAAGGTAGTCTTGGGAATGTCTGCCTATTTCATATGTATCTGGTGGTAGCCTGAACGAAGATCAAGTTTAGTAAAGAATTAGGCACCACTCAATTCATCCAAGAGGTCATCAATGACAGGAATGGGAAATTTGTCTTTAATGGTAAGTTTGTTGAGGGCACGGAAGTCAGGACACATTCGACAAGAACCTTCTTTCTTCATGACCATGACCACAGGAGAAGAGTATGGGCTCATACTGGGGCAGATAACGCCTGCATTAAGGAGTTCTTGGACCATTTTCTCAATTTCATTTTTTTGGGAAAAGGGGTGACGATACAGACAAATATTGGGAGGAAGGCTTCTAGGTACAAGGGGAATGGAATGATCATGAACACCACGGGAAGGAGGGAGTCCCTGGGGAGTGGAAAATACCACTTGATGTTTAAAAAGGATGTCTTGGAGGTATTGTGGGACCGAGGGTGTTTTTGTTGCTTGTATGGCATGGAGTTGGGCAATAACACTAGAATGACCTTTTTTGAGCATCTTTTCCATGCGATGGGAACTAATGATCTCATGCGAACTGGTGGTAATGCCTTGGAACTTATATTGGTGGCCCTCCTGGTCAAATTGCATGGTTAATTCCTTAAAATCCATGAGAATGGGACCCAAAGTCCTTAGCTAGTCTGCACCCAACACAATGTCACAACTGCCCATGTCGATAGAAAACATATGCTATTTCAGGTGGTAGTCACCAATTTGGAGACACACATTTTCACAATGCCCTCCACATTTCATGGAGCCACCATTGGCAATCATGATTTGGAAATTATTGATGGCATGGATGTAGCAATGAGTTTCTTTGGCAATGTGGAGATGAATAAAATTATGGGTGCTTCCACTATCAACCAGAATGATGAACTTCTAATGCTTGATGTAATCGATTATCTTGAGGGTTTGGGGAGCAGAGAAGCCAGTGAGAGCACTGAGGGAAATGATTGGTTCTACTTCGGGAGGGTCTGAGGGAGGGGTTATGTCAGTGGTTTCAGGTGACTCAAACACCAGGGAGTTTCAACATTCTCTTCCGAAATATCCTCGGAGATGGCCATAAAAAGATTTTTTTCCTTACACTTGTGGCCCAGGAAATATTTTTCATCACAATTATAACAAAGGCCTTTGAGTTGGCGTTCATCCATTTCATCCCTGGTCAATTTTTGGATCTTTAGTTGAGCAGAGGGAGTAGTGGGATTTAATGGTTTAGGGCAAGGGATAAAGGAGGGTTTTTGGTTTTGAGAAGATACAACCTGTTGTGCTTATTTATCTCTTTTAGTAGCCTCCACCTAAATCTGAGGTGGAGCCACGAGGACATGGGCCTGAATCTCATCCTTGAGGCCACTAATAAAACCCTCTTGGAAAAAGGCATCAGACATGCCCTTTGTCCGAAAAGCCAGGCGTTCAAAGGAAGCTATAAAGTCTTCCACTGTTCCTGATTGTTTCAACTTTGTCAAATGGCCCAAATTGTTGGTGTCAGTGTCAAAGCGTTCATAAATATCTACCACAAAGTGTGTCCAAGCAATATACCCTTGACGAGAAGTTTTTCTCCATTGCCACCATTGCCAACGTTCTTGATCTAGATGGAGAACACCATACCGGAGTTTGGCCAAGTCATCTATAATGCTATATAAAGAGAAATAATGTTCCATTTGGGTTACCCAACCAGTGGGTTCTGAGCCATCAAATTTGGTCACATCCACTCGTGGAAGGCGTAGGTCATGTTGAAAGTGATGGTGCTGAAATTTATGGGAATGAGAGGAATGTTCACCTTCAGTATGTGGAGGTGAGTCAGAGGAAGGGTTATCTGTAGGGATATGCAGCTTGGTGCAAAGTGTTGAAAAGACAGATTCTTGAAACCATTCCTTCTTTTTAACTCTGATACTTTTCCACTCCTCTCTTCCTCAGATCCGCTTCCTCAGATACGCTACGAAAGACTTACCAAAACATCACTTGAAAGATAGATAAGCATTGAACTTGAGTGTGTAAATATGAGAGGCTTCTTGAGGTGTATTTATACTTTTCTGAGTGACTTATTTTTCTCACATTAGGGTCAACCTGTACTTTCTTGATATCTTTGAGGTGCTCGATCGTGAAAAAACTTTGTTTAGGCCTTCAAAATGGCCCCGGAAGTTTAGGAGCCGAAAAATGACTAAAAATAGTAAGTTTCCAATGAACTGTTTTGAGCCAGTTGGAATAGGTGGGTATCCACTGAGATCCTCCTGGATCAATCCTCCCTCCTTAGGAAGAAATGGTCTCCATTGATTTGAGTTCCGAGGGGAGAGGGGAAAGTGTTTGTTGAATCCGAATCCTGGTGAGTTGTTTGCCTTGCTAGAGAAGTCATGTTGCTTAGCTTGTTGAAGGTTGTCACGAACATGTTGTTGGTGGGGTTGAATCTATTCAACCAACTTGTTGAATCTTGGCTTGACTGGGCAGTGTGTAGGCACCTTTGTATGTGAAGAAACAATATATTCCTTCTCTTCTGCAATCTGCTTATGTTGGAAAGAAAGTTCTTAGGCCAAGGCTGCAGCGGTTGAAGTGTCCTTATATTCACCTTTTGAACAGATTGTGAAGATGTTGAATTTTGTAGTATGAGATACTACCTTATGGCATTATTTAGGTGGGAAAGTAGTCAGAACTACCTATGGTATTGTATAGAGATGACCCCCAGAGTAATAATGAAACTATGAGGTCGAGACTCATAAATAGCATGGTGCTTCCACATATATGGTTGGCCCAAAAGAATATCACATACATCTAGTGGCTGGGAAACATCACATAATACCTCATCCTTGAAGGGTTGGATCGGCATTGTTGGATGAAACAAAGATATTATCCCTAGAAAATCCACCCAATGTTGTATGGTTGTAGGTTTCCCCTTCACCCACATCTGTGAATGAAAAAGGCGCTCCCCCTCTTCAAAATATGTTGGTTCTTTTGGTTGAATTGTTGTGGTCATGATAGAAGCAGTTGGGTCTGCGTCGATGATCTGTCTTCTACCAGTTTTTTCTAAATCATATCATGAATCAGGGTTTGGCTCCTTTTCTTTGATCTCATCCACCAATGACTATTTTGAGCTACATTCATCAATGTTGTGACAGAGGATTTTGTGGAAATCACACCATTTTCTAGTGTCCTTCTTCGTCTTTCCATTACCCTTATTTTCCTATGGCTTGGACTGGTTTTTTGAAGGCTGGTTGTTAGGGCCGTCTTTACCATACTTTGGTTGTTGCAGATTTGCAAACTCAAACTCCTTCTTGTTTTGGTGCTTAAATTTCTTCTTGATTTTAACAACATATCGATAAGTAGCACCCAATGTTGAGATGTCAAAAAAATCCATTTCAGTTTAGATGTATCTATGTAAAGCCCCACGGTATTTCAGAACCAAATGTCTCTCAGAGTCTTTGATACCTAGCTTGGTGTGAAAGGTATGAAAGGTATTGGTGAACTCTGCCACTGTTTGGCCCCTCTCTTGACGTAGTGTGGTCCATCTCATTTACTGGTCGTCATAGTTACCAACATGGTAATATTGTTCCTTGACCACATCCAAAAAAAAATCCCAAGTGGGCTCAGCCCCATCTATTCCAAATTTCAATGTGAAAATTTTCTCCCAGTAAGTTTCCCACTAATGTTTGACATATGGGAGAGCCTTAAGGAGTCTGAAGGTGATATTTTCCTTGTCA
>JASDQU010738761.1:231275-244500 GCA_032191745.1 Picea mariana
TTCGTCACTTTCCTTTACAGAACCACATTCCCTTTCAGTTTCTTTTGTGCGCTGGCCAGAGTTGCACAGACTTTCTCTATGGACGGTTCACACTCTCTAAAGTGTTTCACATTCCTTTCTTCCGACACCCTTTGTGTTTCACGCAGTTGTATGATCATGTCATGTGCTTCCCTGAGCTATCTCTTTAGCCAATCCGTATTTCCCTCACAGCCTTGTGATGTTGATACTTCAAGGGTCTTTGTTGCTAACTATTGTCTCAACTCTCTTTTTTCCTGGTATAATTCAGCGATAGCAAGCTGTGCTTGCTTCAGCTGCTGCGATGTCTCACGAACATATGCACTTTCGATGTATGTCCTCCTCCTTCTACCCCAACTTTGTCGACATGTGCCTTCGATGGGATCTAACCGAATAGTGTGCATGAGTGACTCTTCGGCAGCTGACTTTGCGCGCGGATCACTCGAGACTCAAGTCCCCCCAGCTTCCTTGTTTTTTCTTGTCCTACCCCTTCTTTGGGGTGTTGGTTGTTGGGGGGACAGGGCTTCCTGTGTCCTTCCTTCTTCTACAACCCTTCCTATTTCAGCCTCTACGCGGTGCAATGATACTCTTCCCGCAGGGAGGGGGAAATCTCCTTTTGGATCTTTGAAGATGCCTGCTGCAAGTAGGAACGAATCCCAATTATTTCCCAATCGCCTTAGCTCCTCCACCATTAGTGATTTAATCAGTGAAACATGCGATATTTTCCTCTTCAACTGATCTACTTCATCTTAGGCGTCGTATGCCATTTCTCGGAGGATTTGATGCAGGAAAAAGGATAGATTTAATGGTCTCCTCCCTGTGAAGTGCATCAACAATCTAATGTGATTCAAATGTATTCTATCAAACCTCCCCTCACAGGTGAAATATTTCCTAATTACCTCCATGAGCTTCCGAAAAGGCCCCTGCAAATATTTACTTGGAACACTTGTTTCGACTTTTCCACCTAAACAGTCTCGCTTGATGAAGTCTTTGTAACACCACGCATTCAAATGCATACCCTTAAACCACCTTTCACCGCGCGATAGGATCTCTGTCGCGGCCGACAGATTTTCCTCTATCACCTAGAAAACGACACATGCAATTATCGCGCGGGACCCATCGAACCTGAGTGCGAACTTCTCTGCTAGTTTCATGTTGAACCCTTGGATTTTTCTGCAAAAGGTCATGCATCCGACCTGTTCAAAAGACGCCCTAACCTCCAAATCCTTGTTGACCAACGTCAAGGTTTGAGGCTCGAGCCCAGCATTCCTGCCACTTCGTGCGCCCTTCCTTATGTTATGGGATGTCATCATGGTGCAACACGCATTTGTTCTACACGTGGTGGATTTGGCATGGGCCAAAGGCGGTAATATCAATTTACCTGGGCTTGCGAGAAGAATTGTAGGCAGTGCAAAAACCTGAATTTTCAACAGAATACAGGCAGAGTGCTCGGAATTTATAATCGGGCGGGCGAAATATGAAAACGTGTCAGGGGACACTGAATCCATAACGACTAAAACCGGTTTGAATATTTCCGCAGTACATCCGCATGATGGGTACAATCTGGACTGTGAGAAGTACAACTGATAAGAGTTGCAGGGCATATGTGATACAAGCGTCGTGATTTTTCATTCTTTCTTCCTTCATAATGAGTTGATGATGGTCACTTCACATGCCAACGTTACTTCCATTTAACATCTTTCCTCAACCTTAGGCACGTAAAACATTCTCTTCTGACAAGACCCGACTCTTAGGGAAAAGACCTTTACCCTTTTATACATGTTTTGGTTCTGAAATCCCTTCCCGACTCCAAGGGCCAACCAACCACTTGGTAACTTCAACCCATTCATTGTTTGGTACCCAACATCACACTCTTTGACACACAGACTCTGACTCGACTAAGACCGACTCTAACTGAAAAAAAAAATGACGACGCTAACAATTTGTTCGAAGGACTTTGATTTTTTTTCTTCATTCTGTCTCAACAAGGGATTTGAAATATTTGAGGTGTTGAAATAGCTCTGATTTTTACTTGAGAAAGAAAATCCATATGAAGTTTGAGAAATCATAAAAAAAAATGAGCACATACCTTGCTTTACTAATTGATGGATGCAGAAAAGGGACCATTAGATCACTATGGATCGGATCTAAAGGAAAGGAAGCCTTCTGAGTCTTTCATTTGTTGAATTTTTCATGAGGGTGTTTTCCAAGAACACATCCCTCACAAATTCCTTTTGAAAAGTGGATGTCAAGTAGATCGTCAACCATTCCCTGCTTGTTAAGTTGTTGCATATATGTAAAATTTAAATTCTCTAACCTTTCGTGCCATATCTTATTTCTTTCATCAACATGGGTAAGAAGTAATGCAGAATTTGGTTCAATAAATTCAAAAAATGTGTAGAGTCTAGATTGATGATTTACCTCATTGGTAGCAACTGTGGAATTGGTTTGCATGTCATAGATATCCATTGCATCGGGTGTGAATATGACTCTCTTTCTATTGTCATATTTTGTTATCTAATACACAGAGAAAAGATTGACGAAAAGTTTGGAAACATGTAGCACATTCTCGAAGCTTCCATTTGTGAGTTTGATTCTTCCTTTGTCAGTGACCTCAACTGGAGAGTTGTCCCCCATCAGAATAGAAGGACCTTTGCATGCATCCAATGAAAAATATACTTCTTTTATTGCTGCCATGTGGTGTGATGCACTTGCATCTATGATCCAAACATCAAGAGAGGAGTTGATGGCAATCAAAGCATGGCTAAAATTGTCTTTATTGGGATTCTGATCTTCTGGCTTCTTCTTCTTGGTATCCTCGTGGATGTGATCTTCAAGGTTGTTTATCAACCCTACAAGCCTTGAGTTGCGACAAAAAATACTTATATTTGGTAAATAAATCTTGGATATTGTCAAAGCTTTTTGGATCCAAAGTGAGCAATTCCACATCGAGCATGTTTCCCCTCATCTTTTCATGTTTTCCAAAAATCCCTTTCATGGTGTTCCAGGCTTCATTGGGGGTTTTACATGAGAATATGTGAAAGAGGAGTTTAAGAGAAATGAGACTGAAAATAATTCCAAACACTTCATCCATTCGATTTGGATACTTGGATTTTTCTATGGATTATGTTGTGTTGGCACAAGGGCAGACCCAGGGTTCAACGCTTCAACAACACACCAACAAAACCCTAACTATCGGCCCTTTCGGCAACACCTACGAAGCAAATTAAGTCTCACCCGAGGTAGAGGTAGGGGGGGTTGTAGGACTCAAGTGTATACAACCAAACTGGGACATAGATATGTGATTACAATACTTAACATAGAACTTAGACAATAGTATACATTAGATTACGATCCTCATTTATATCGAATATTTAACCCTTATTACAAATCAGCGCATTAACAATCAAGATTGAGCCCTTAAAACCTCTAAGCACATAGAATTACATCAGATCTAGAATTCATCATACACAAAGCACTAAGCATCCATAGATTTATCTATCAAACATCAAGATCAGTGCACTAAGCAGATAAACACATAAGAAACATGAACAACATTGCACAAAGCACATCAGAACATAGGATATACATGGTTCACCCCAGTGTGGGGCTACGTCCACCAACTTTTTCTTCTTCTTTTTTATTAGTCTTCGAACTCCTTACATTCATTTTCTCCTGTGCACAAAGCCACAAATCCCAACTCCGTAGTGGACATGTGATATGCGCACAGTGCACTAGATCCACCTTCCTCAAACTCAAGTCAAGGCACAAAGCCAACTCCTTGATGGCACAAAGCTTTACACAGTTCGTCTTCACAAAGCCTCTTACAATCACTTGCACTTAGCTCTGCAAGTCTCAACACATAGTATGCACAAAAGCTAACAATTATTCTTCCCACTTAGAAACATTTACATATTCTTGCATGAAGCCAACTTAGACAGACCTCGCTCTAAGTCCTATCTACTTATTTATACATTACAAAAAGGCCTAAACATGGGTAAACCCATGGGCCAACATCCAATACCCATTACATAAACCCTAAAATCCCTTTTTTGGGTCCACAAGCTCGCAAAATGAGTGATATCCCGCGATCTCTTCTCTGCTTGGGCGCTCCATCTTCGACCAACCTGTCGAAGTCCCAAAAATGGTCAAACACGACCAATGTTTCCTCAAAACTTGGTCAAGGGCCAACATGCCCCCAACACTCACCTATGACTCATMTCAAGTCACTCAAGTCTGGGAAGTTTTKCTTTAAAGGCCTCGAGGTTCACTCGAGCTACTTCGAATTTCTGCTTCACCAGAGCCTCTTGCTCAGTGAACTCCTGAATCACTTGCTCAGTAACAGGTCCTTCCAGATGTTGTTCCACTATCGCAACCAGTTGGTCTAGCTGCGACCCTTGTCCTTCAATTTCTTCAAAATGCGTGTAGGATTCATCCTGCACCGGCTGGATTCTTTGTGTCACTTCCATGAATTTGCTCTGGATAGCAGTGACATGTTGTTGGACTGCGCATTGCTCCTGCGATCTCTTCATCTTCTCGATGGMAGTAAGCAGCTTCATCTATGCTTGTACAGTGGACGCCTGTTGCTTTGCCTCCTAGAGTTGTGCTTCTAGTGTCCTCAGCTCCGRGTCTTATGCAAGGCACTCATAGGTTTGTGAACTACAATCACTCAGTTTCTTACACTCTGAGATGAGTGCTCTGATTCTTTCTACTGTGCTCTTGGTGATTTCTTCCCTCTGATTGCGCACTTCTTGCAGAGTGCTCGGTACTGCTTGAAGCTACTGAATGGCCTTAGTGAGCTTTTCCACTTGTATCTTGACTGACTCTTCTTCCTCTTGTGCCAAGCCCGACACAAAATGAAGTTCTTTAGTCATTACCTCTTTGATCTCAATATGCTCTGCGAGCATATGGTCTTTTTCTTCCTATATCTTCACATTGTTCTGCTCGAACTTCACCTGAATTTCATTTTTCTCCGTCTGCGCAACTCGAAGTTGCTCTAGGATCTCCTCCTTTTCTTAATTCAAGGCCTCTGTGGCTTGCTCTTTTTCTTCTTGGACTCTACGAAGTTGAGCCTTGGTTGCATCTGCTAGCCTTCGTAGTTGGGTGGGCTCATCCCCCAATTCTGCAATTTCTGATGATGAAGGCGTAGTAGGTACTGTGCGGCTTGAATGGATAGCTTATTGTGTGTCTTTGAGATCTTTCTCTATTCTGTCATACAGTGTTTCTTTCTTCACTTCGTGTCTCTGCAAGATATATTTTGAAGCATCTTCTATGACTGCAATGATGAGATCAACATTGTCCATTGTGAGGACATTCTTCGACTGAGGCTTATTGGCGCAGGATTTCTTTCTTCTCGAGGGTTTCTCTGGGGAAACCCTCCTCTCCTGCGATGTTTCTGCTGTGGTGAGGGGATCCTTTGACAGTGTAACTTCGCCTTTGCCTTGTTTTTCTCCTTCTTATTGGTTCACTTCGTCTCCTCCTCCTGCAGCTGAATCAATCCTACTTTCCTCCGAGGCGTTGTCCTCCTCATCAGTTTCTTGGACTTCTTCCTTTTTATTTTTCTTCTTCGCGCTAGTATATCCATCATATTCGACCCGGGTGACTATGGAGCTTCCTATGATGTCAGGGTCAGAGAGTTATGCATCTTTGACCAATGCAAGGTACTCTGTTGGCCATTCCTTAGTGATCTCTTCCATGTCTTCATCGATCAACTTATAGTAGGAATGCAACTCCTCCTTACTTTCATTCATGCGCGCAGTGATGTAGATGAAGTGGTGGTCTGCGCGGAACTTTGTAAATGGTCTGTACTGATGGAGTGTATTCGGGGTCATCCACGGAAATGCCTCAATAACACACTTCAGATGTAGGTAATAAGCATGGAAGACAGTGTTCGACAGCCACTGCTTCGCCATATCATTTGTGTACCATAAGGTGGAGAACTGCGCGGCCAATGGCTCTGATGGATCAACTTCCGGGAAGGCTACTCCTTTCGGCATTTTCCAGGCGACAAATGCGATCAATACTAATAGCCAACTAAAATGAAACTCATATCCCTGATCTCGCACTTCACGGTAGTCCTTATCCAACTCATTGACGAGGTAGCTCGCCCAATTCATCTACATTCCTTCTACGCACTTCCCTGCGACGTTGACTACAAACCCTATGACTTGCGTCGGTCGATTCTTTCTAATGAGCTTGCCAGCTATGAGCTGACAAGCTAGGCATACTATGCCATCCTAGATGGAGGCTACCTTGTAGCCTTGCTTCCCCTTCTCTACATTGCCATAGTCCTTCTTGATGCATTATGCCAAGGAGTGATCTCACATCTTCCCTGGGCATAACTACTGAGGGTCTGGCCCCTGCATGCTCAGTCCTGTGATCAAGTGGATTAGCGTCAAATCCTCAGTGGCGTGCCTGTCAAGCCATATATAACCTCCATGATAGCACGACAGGAGGAGTTTAACACAAGCGTTAACCTCCTGATTTCTGCTGAAGTGCAGGATCTTCATTACATTCATGATCGTTGATCGCACAAGATCCTTAATCTATGGCTGGGAGACTATCTTAGGCTTCTTCCCAGTCGTCTTCATCAGGTACCTTTGTGGTGTAAGCATCGCGTAGTTCTTCCTATCGTCGAGGTTGAAGTCGTTGTTCTTCAGTGCTGGGATGTGTCCTAACTGGGGTCCAACTACGTGTATCCCCTTCGAGATGTACACAGTGATCAACGCATACTCAAAATCATGCGGGATACTGTCACAGTTAACCACGCCAGCCAGAGGTGAGATGTAGTCTGGCAAGACCAACGGGATCTGCTTCGCATTAGCCAGATCATCGCGGTGTTTGCTTCGCTTCTTAGTCACGATTCGGCTAGAACGACATGCAGTCGATGGGGATGCTTGCAATCCATCAGTCGACGACACCTGCATTCCTATAGACATGACTTTCTCAGCTATGGGATCGACGAGAATCTCCTCCACGGACTTCTCTAACTCGTTATGTTCGTCTGACATTCACACTTGTAACTAATTAGGTCGGGTAAGAGAACAGACAAATGAGGTAATCAAACGGATGGTGAGGTCTAGAAAGCACAGCACGATATGCACTTGATTCTCTATTAGCTCGGATATCACAATTTGCAAAAAGTGGTCTCGGCACAGCGTCCGACGGGTTAAATAACCAAAGTCGTAACGGATTCCTCCAATGAGCAGGAATGCCTCAATTAATACGAATCATTCTGTTATGGTGCAGTCTCAATAGTCCAACAGCGGTCTTTTCGTCAATAACTATGTTTCTAGCCATTTTGGACCGTCATTCTAACGGTCGAGACACCTCCAACGGTCATATAGATTCATCGTGGCGAAGTCCCATTCTGTGTGGTTCTGTTATTCCGGTGAGGTTCAAGTTCTGCAAGCCTGGCTTCTACAAAGTCTTTACTGGAACTTCATGTAGTTCTTCTAACTTGGATTTCTTCTTAATGAGCTTCCTTGCCTTCTTTCCTATGATCTGAGTCTCTGGAAATCCTCTTTTCATTCTTATTCTTATCTTCTCTTAGCGTAATAACTTCGCATTGCTGAGGGTCTTTCAAAGGGTTCAAAGGTAATACCTCTTCTCTTACTATTTCCGAGGTGGATGCACTTCTTTCCTACATGGACATGTTCTTTAAGCTTTCTTGTGTTATTTCAACTTTGATAGCTAATTCTCTGGCCCTCTGTTGCTTCGACTGATCCTCTTGTTCTTCTATTAGTTGCACTATTTTTTTGGCTATGAATTCCCTCAACTCTTGCTTTTTCTGTTATGTAGCTTCCTCCTCTGCTTTCCTTCTAATCTGATCCTTTTCAATCCAAATCTTTCCTAACAAAAGTGAAAAGGGGGCATTGTTCTCAACAAACATTATGACTTCAAATTCTTCTTCGGTCGATGTTTCATGGGAAATCATAGGTATATTAGTAACTCTTCCACATAGGGTTATCATCTTTCCTTTAAACAAGGTTATCCTTCCCAATGAAGGTATCATAGCAGGCTTTCCCAAAATTTCCCAAGTGTTTTCTAGCATAATGTTCACTTTTGTTTCCTCATCAAGAACACAATCTATGTCGAAGTCTCCTATCCTTATGTTGGCCCTTGGTTTTGGAAGTAAGCGTAGATTAAGGAAGAAAAGACAAAATGTGAACTGTGCAGAAGACACAGTGATTGATACTGAATCAAAGTGAGAAAAAGAGYAGATAAGACGGAGTGAAGTAAGAGAAAGCAAGTCGTTGGACGAGGAGATCGAGGAAGACAGACCAACAAGGAAGACGGATGATGGACAACTCAGCAAGCAAAAAAAACCACCGGTAGATGCTTTAGAGCACCTCSCGGGAAAGAAGGAAAGACAGGCTGGCAAAGCCCTGAAAAGTGGGTCAAGTTGACCTAGGGTTTTAGACACCTATGGTTTTGGTATTTAGGGTTTTAGACACCTAGGTTTCGGCCTAAGGCTATCGGTGAGTCATTGTAATGTATAAATAAAGGTCAAGAGGACTTGGGATGGGTTGTTCGTTGATTAGATGTGATGATGAGCGATTGTTATTATTGAGAGAGAGGTATTGTGTTGAGTGAACATTTTTTATTGTAAGATCTTCAGTTGGGTGTGAAGATCAACCCTACAGCTGGGTGCGCAAGGAAGGGAGGAAGGCAGAAGATCGAAAGAGAGAAGATCTGATAGCTAAGAGAGGATATAGGGTTGTATGCTTTCACCTAATATATTATAAAGCACAGTTATGTGGACGTAGCCCTAGGGAGAGAGTGAACCACGTACATCTTGTTGTTGTGTATGATTGATGTTGTGTTATTTTGCTTTATGATATACTGTTATTGCATTACTATGTTAGATCTGATAAATAACTATGCGAAGTAGGTCTAAGCTAGTAACTGATATCTATATGTTGTGTTGTTCTTGTATTGGAACCACTTTGTATTTCCTCTAGTTGTAGACATTTGTGTCCTGCAACCCCCTATTACTACTTCAGGTGAGACTGCATCTGCTTCACAGGTGTTGTCGAAAGGGCCAGTAGTTAGGGCTTATTGGTGCGCTATTAGAGCTGAACCCTGGGTCTGCCCCGGTGCCAACACCTTGTAACTATGAACTATTTTTCTTTCAGGATCTCTAGTAAACTGACATCTCTGTGATCATCCACTACCTCTTTTAACTATACTAACATAGTCTCTGATTCTTTTTCTGTATGATTCTTTAACATTTCCTTAGTCTCCTAACCTTCTTCATAGTTTTCTTGCCTCATGTTCATCTTTTCAACTTTAGCAATCATCATTGGGAAATCCTCGACCTCATGACCAATAACTTTACAACATAGACAAATAGGACCTATACCAGGGTGTTCCTTAGCAAGATGTCTCGGTCTTCTGCAATTATAACACAGTGTTAATCCTCTCTTTCTTTTAAACGATCCCCAGCCTTTCCTGTACTACGCACTGGGATCACAATGATGGATCTGCAATCTGCAAAAATTATTTCTAGGTTCTTGCATCCACTTATTAGTCCAAAAATTCTTTCTATGCATAGGAATAACATTTTTCTATATTTCTATCAAATTTATTCAGATCAACTCTTTCTTCTATCTGGGCCCTAACATTCAGGTTAGAACAAAATCTATCAAACATACCTAGATTCATATTTTCGAAGCAAAACTTTCCACTTATCTTACCTTTACTAGAGCACAAAGCTTTAAGATCTTACCTCTTTTCTTCAGATCGGACTTCCTTCCTTAGCACAGAGCTTTGCAAGTCAAGTAGAATATGGTGCACTATAGCAACATATCTATGCACAAAGCTTTCTCTTTTCTTCAGTTCTAATCCGGATTTATGCAGGAACACAATATAATACAGAAATACACATAAATGCAGAGATGCGGCGGAAGTAAAACTTCATTTCATTAACAACAAATGATTGAAATATGCTTACAGACAGAATGGGAATAAAATAGCTCGGGCTCTAGTAGCTTATCTCTGAGAAGAGATGTGGTGGCTACTGGCCTCTGAACTCTAAGTTACAATGAGGCTCAAATGCCTATATATTATTGAGAAACAATGGAAAACCCTAAACATCCAAAACCCTAACCCTAGGAGATGAAACGCCAGAATATGGACCCCGTTGGGGTAAATTGGTACATCAATTTCCTGGGGTCGTAACTTTGGCATACTATCTCCGTTTGATGCACATGATACATCGTTAGAAATATCTATCTGAGGACTACACTCTTGACAGTGAATATCGAGTCTAGAATGAATTCATATTCATCGGAGCATTCATGCCCAAAAAACGTCGTTTAGGGCCTAAAAACAACTCTGGAAGTTCATGACCCGAAAAAATTCTAAAAATAGTAAATTGTGCTACAATTAATGAAACTGAAAGAAATAATGGTGTGGGTCCCAGTGGAATAGGCAGGTGGCCACCAATATCCACCTGGATCATTCCTCCCCCTTTAGGAATCAATGATCCCTATTGCGTTGAGTTCCTCCATGAGATGAGGAAACTTCTGCTAAACTTGGTCCCTGGTGAGCCACTTGCCCTAGTGAAGGAGTTGGCATGCTTTGACATATAGTTGGATCTTTTGTTGGCGGGTGTTCTTGATCTGTGTGTCCATAATCCGATCTGTTGTGTCTTGTTCCGTGCAATCTGGGTTTAACTCTGTTGGTGTGAGTTGTTCTGCCATGTTGGATGTGTCCAGTAGAGGTGGAAAGTAGGTCCGAAGGTGGTCCACATTGAACACTGGGTGAAAACCAAGGAATGGTGGAATACTGAGCTCAAATGCATTGTCTCCTACAGCCTTGGTGATGGTGTATGGCCCATATCAGAGCAGACGAATCTTGCGGTAGGGTCCAACAAGGCGCTCTTTTTGCAAATGTAGCCACACTTTGTCACCCACCTGGAAGCTGTGTGGCACCCGATATTGATCATGTCGTTGTTTGTACTTAGCATTGGCTCTGTCCAAGATGTCATGAACCTGTTGGAGGATATGTTGGATGCACTCAATGAAGTTGTTTGCCTTGTTAGCCTTATACTAGACATGGACTGAATCTGCCTGAGTAGACGCAAATGGCATGGCTATGTCAATGGGACATAGTGGTTGGAATCCCAAGCCCACCTGAAAGGGGTTGTGGTTGGTTGAGCTATGAAGAGACCAGTTGTAGC
This sequence comes from Picea mariana, assembly GCA_032191745.1. Taxonomy (NCBI): domain Eukaryota; kingdom Viridiplantae; phylum Streptophyta; class Pinopsida; order Pinales; family Pinaceae; genus Picea; species Picea mariana. The sequence continues at coordinate 242,476 of JASDQU010738761.1, forward strand.
TGTGGTGTACATAGGGGAGGCTCTCATCCCATTTGTGTGGATGCTTTGAGTTGTACATGTGCAGAATGTGTACGATCATCCGGTTGATGACCTCTGTCTAGCCATCAGTTTGAGGATGGAAAGTTGTGGACTTGGTGAGCTTGGTGTCCAACATCGACCAGAGGCTGGACCAAAATGTATTGAGGAACTTGTTGTCCCGATTTGAGATGATAGACTGTGGGATCCAAAAGTGTACCCACACTCATTCAAAGAAGAGTTTAGCAGTGGCTTCTACTGTGATATTCTTCTTGCAGGCCATCATAATGGACATCTTCAAGAATCTGTTGACAACCACAAAAACACAGTCATTGCCATGCTTAGTAGAAGGAAGGACTGACATGTAATCCATGGAGATGGATTCCCAAGGTCGACTAGGGGTAGGCAGCGGAGTATAGAGGCGTTGCTCTTGATGGTTGGTTTGGCAATGGCGCAAGAAGTGCAGGACTTGATGTACTTCCCGACATCTTTTCGAAGGCTCGGCCAATAGAAATACTTTTGCAGTACTGCCATGGTTTTCTCGACCCTGAAATGCCCAGCGACTCGACTGTAGTGCGCCTCCCAAATCATCTTGGCACACTCGCTTGAAGGAACACAAAGGTGTCTCAGGTAACATAGTAGGGCATCCTGGAGGTGAAAATTAGGAACTTTCTTACCCTCCAAGAGCGTATTGTATGTGTGGTTGAATTCTGGATCACTTTTGTAGAGAAGCGGCCAATCAGAAGTCTCATGCCCACAAGAGTTGAGCATCGTGGTTAGCGCCATAATAGGTGGTCAGTTGAAGCAGTCTGCAACATTATTGGTGCTTCCTTTCTTGTACTTAATGTTCAAATGAAACCATTGCAGGTATGTGGACCACTTCTGATGGCGATCATTCTGCAACTTCCCTTGTGTCTGTATGAACTGCAAGGGTCGGTAGTCTGTGTGGATGATTGTTTCCTTTCTCAAAATTTAATTCCTCCATTGTCAGCAAGCTTGCACAATGGAATACATCTCTTTGTCATAAGTGGGATACTTCCAGACTGTGTCGGAAACTGTCTCACTGTGATATGCCACCGGATGCCCCTGTTGAGTAAGGACTACCCCAATAGCATAGTTAGAGGCATCTGTCTCAATCTCAAATGGTTGTTGCAAGTCTGGTAATGTGAGCACTGGTGCAGAGTAGAGGTGATGCTTCAAATATTCGAACGCCTTCTCTTGAGATTCAAACCAAAAGAATTTGGCTTTCGCTCCTCCCTTGGTGACTTGACTCAAGGGCTAAGTGATATGAAATAATCCCAACATGAACCTGCAATAGAAATTGGCAAGACCCAAAAAGTTGCAGAGCTCTGTTAGGGTGGTTAGGGCTGGCTAATCCCGAATGACTTGGATCTTGGTTGGATCCACATGCACCCCCCACTCATCAATAATGTATCCCAAATACTAAACCTGGGTCATGCCAAAAGTGCACTTCTCCAAATTAGCACACAACTTGTGTTGCCGCAATGTTTGAAGGACCTATCAGATGTGGTGGAGGTGATCTTTCCAAGTCTGAATGAAGATTAGAATGTCATCCAAGTACACCACTACAAATTAGTTGGTGAATGGTCACAAGATGTTGTCCATTAGTCTCATGAAGGTTGCAGGGGCATTCGTCAACCCGAAAGGCATGACCAGCCATTCGAAAAGGTCCTCCTTAGATTTGAAGGTAGTCTTCCACACATCAAAGGGTTCGATTGGTACCTGGTGATACTCAGACTTCAAGTCGATCTTGCTGAAATATTTCGCCTCCTTGAGTTGGTCCAGAAGGTCATCAATTTGTGGGATCGGGTACCTATTCTGGACAGTGATCTTGTTTAGTGCCCAATAGTCAATGCAAAGTCTCCAAGTCTCATCCTTCTTTTGCACCAGCACGATCGGGCTCTCACAGGGCAATGAACTCAGCCAATTGTGACCTTTCAACAACAACTGTTGAATCTACCTCTTGATTTCATCATTCTCCAGAACAGA